>QLPD01002289.1:0-35102 GCA_003314085.1 Hymenopellis raphanipes
GTTGGCGGCATTTGAGTATGGCTGGGCCCAATGATGATGCATGACGTCCAAAGAGCCTGCCAAAAGACAAACACCGAGCGATGACAAGAAACTTGGTGTCAAGTATTGGAATGTCAAACGTGAGGAGGACCCAGTCTGCGGTAAAGACGGTGTGGCTCGCGAAATGCGAGAAACGATCAAAGACGACTGCAGCGCCACGTCGTGTCGATGTCGGGCCTCATCTACGCGCGAAGCTACATGCTTCATAGCCTGGGCAGCACTCTGAACAATTACGTTCACATCGTGACCGCCGATAGGCCTAGGAGCGGACAGAGCTTGCAAAACTTTGCCAGTCTTCAGCTGCTCCAGAAGCAGGGGATAGCGACAGATGCGTTGAACCGGAGTTATCAGGTAGTCCAAACAAGTAAGACGCCTCTTATCCCGAGCGGAGATGTCAGAATGCCCTCCCACTGACTTGGGCCGTAACGACCACACAATACCTTCGACAGACGAAACTGAGGACCGGCGTTTCTTCTCCTTCGGGTTGGTGGACGTGGTCGATGTCGCACTTTCACTGGTCAACAATGGCGGTCGAACCAGATGCTCGCCGCCTTCGTTTGACGGCGACAGTTCAGGCCCCAGAAGCTCCGAGATCAAAGAAGAGCAACGGTGTTCGTACAAGTCCCACTCCACGACGTACTGATTCTGAACTCTGCGCACAATGTCCAGAGCTTCAGGATGACCGGCACAGAATGTCTCGTAAGCATTGAAGCGCGACGCCTATTGAAATTTTAGACCATTCAACCAAGGAAAAGATCTACTCACCTCTGTTGCAAACTTGGTGGCAACAAAGGACAATCCAATTTCGAGATTTGCGAGCACAGCTTGCGATGGCGCCGAAGGCTCAGAAGACCCAATAAAATCCATAGGAAAACCCAGCGGCGTTAGTACACAGCGCATCTCTTCCACCATATGTTCGTGAAATTGGAGAACCTCTTCAGCGTTCCGCGTCAACTGGTCTATCTCGGCATTGGTCAACAAGTATCGCGTGCTGCTCTTATCCTTCTTCTCAGGAGTTATGGACGTTAGAGGTTGAAGGCCATGCAGTTCAGCGATGGTGGTAGACGATGAGTTCGAAGAAGCTTGGAGGTAGGTATTGGAGTTGGTCCGAGAAGCGGCAGTGAAGGAGGATGTTCGACCAAACGCCGAACTTGACGGCGTCCGACAAGTGATACTGGGCAGCTGTCGTAGATAAATCTAAGAGATGTGATGAGCTTTGACCTCGGAGCGGGAAGCGCGGAAAGTACCATCACTAAGACGCGTAGATCCATCAGATATCGAACCTCTGTGGACAGTAACTCCATAAGGGCATGATATTTCCTTATGTCATCCTTGCATTTTTCAACATGCCAGCGCTCAGACGCGTGGTTTTGATCACTCGAGCTGGCCTCTGCACTGCCATCCATTGAGCCACTTCCGTCACCATTGTCCTCGTGGTCGCTGTTGACTTCATGAGAGATGGAAAACATGGGATGAGAGCGGTTATAGAAAGCCGAAGGGGGGCGACTGCGAAATGAAGACCTAAGAGGACTAGCAGCAACGATGGCCTCTGCATTATTTTTGGACTTGCGCCTGCGGACGAACGCAGTCGCGGAATCTGATGCAGAACGAATAGGTAAGTGAGAGGACATGGAAGGAACGGAAGCACGCCGTTTGAAGGCCGGCTGAGAAATTATTGACGAATCAGCATGCGGGAAGGCCGAGGCAGGGAATGAAGCAGAAGGTGAAACGGCGGGGGAATGAGGAAGACGTGCAACACAGGTCACTGAACGCCGAAACAACTTTGGGGGAGGAGTCGGCGGTATCGATATCCACGTGGGTGCAAGATGAGATTTGGAAGATCCACTATCGCTGGGTGTCGGGGGCGCAGTGATGTACCCGTCTGTTCCGCTTGATGACCCGGGAAAGTCGTCGCCGTACATATGACGCGACGACATGCTCGTCGTAGGCGTGCAGATGGGCGATGCCCTGATGGACGGGAGAGGGAGGAAGCCGCAGGTATTTGAACGCCGACCTGAGCGGGATGGCTCCTTGCCAAGTGGAGACGAGGCTCCCTGGTCCATAACACCGCCAAGATCCTGATCCTGGCGTATGCTGAGCGAGAGACGTCTGTAAGCTCGCTGCGATTCTGGGCCGGCCTTGGACCGCCGGTCAAATACAGAGGACTGGTTCAACGGGCGAGGTGTATTGGGCGGGGCTGGATAGGCAGAAAGGACCTCCATGTCGTTGGCGACGGTGCTGCTCGTCGCTGTCGTCGATGGGGGTAATTGGTCAAAGGCGAAATGGCGCCTGGGAGGGTGGTTTGGACTAATGAATGATCGACCACTGTTTGACGTTAGGGAGACAGAAAATGAAATAAAAAGTTTACTTACATGGCGCCAGACAACTACACAGGGGGTCCAAACTCGGCGAGGAACGTGCCCCACTGCGAGGTTTGAGCCCGTTGGACGTTGTCTGCTTATATGCCCTGTAACAGTCGGCCCCAGTCTTGACGCGGCCAGCACACCGGTGTCGTCGTCGATGAGCAAAGTCCGACTCGGCGGGTAACACGCAGTTAACAGATAGCCAACAACCCAGTCACCAAGTACACCAGTAGACACCAAGTAATATATCGTCCAGGGCGGATAACCCGACGAGATCGACGACGTCTGGTTTAAGCCAGGTTTAAGCCGCGTTTCGGCTCAGGAAACTGCGCGATATTCGGTGCCTTCCTCGATGACGCCCGGCTCGTTCTCACTGAAACTGTCCAACGGCCGGTTTCCTGCTCGTTTCCATTCAATGCCACCGCTGATTCACTCGCCCGTCATTCATCATTCCAAGTCGCGTACCACATCACGAGTTCTCTTACTCTGCCCTCGCCTGCCTATCCTGGAGGCTGACAGGTATATCATTTCCAAAGCGCCAGATTAACCTACACGCATTTCATATAGATTGCGTAGAATACATGGAGTACGTACAGAGCTATTCATAAAGGAAGATTGTCAAGATAAATCCTTCATAAACCCAGCTGCGACTCATAAGTCGAGATCAAGCATGGACACCAGTCAACTTACTGATTAAAAACAACTCAATACAGATCCAACCTATCGTCTGAACGCGGCGTAAAAGGTATATTCCTCGCTTCACATTCCCTACGCCGTAGCTCTTCCTTGTTGAGGAAGCGCGTTAACTCCTTCACATTTGGGCCGTCAAATACAAAGAAGGCGGCTTGCTGATCCACGTTCAAGTTCTGATAGTATCAAGGTTAGCATCGTCCGCACTGGCTTCGAATGACTCACTGAGGGCGGAGGATCAGAAAACCGACGTATTCCCTTTCTTTTGAAGGATGGAATGCCGGTTACCGTGATATGTTGCAAATGCTCAAGCGACTTGAGAACGAGATGAATGGCATCCAGCGACAGATTATCACAATAATCCATGTGTAGTCGTTCCAGCGCCACGGCGTGTTCGGCAATCGCGAATATTCCAATGTCGGTAAGTTTTTGCACCCGAACCAGACTCAGGCGTCGAAGGCTAGCTAGTCCAGCGAGCTCAAACACCGACATGTCAGTCAGCTTGCGGCAAACTACATCGCAAGAGCGTCAAATCCCCAACCAAACGGCGAAAGTCTATCAACGTACAAGATACATCAACACACCTGAGGTTTATGCACTTGCGCGTAAACTGCACCACCCCGTTGTCAGTGATATCTGGCACGTGCGCGAGGATGAGCACGTCTAGATGGTTTTCGAGATGACATATGCTTTCCAGCGCCTTGTCCGTCAGTAGATGGCATCCAGACAGATTTAGAGTTTGTATTCTCGGCGCGTGCTTCACAATCCCTTCGACCGCGTCGTCTGTCACGCTACAGTACGCGATATCGAGGATCCGCAAGTTTTCGGCCTTGTGCGTTAGAATAAGAGGCGGGAGCTCCTCAAGCCACGTTACAGGCCTATGTGGCAGCGGTTTCTCGTCCAACTCTATGTCCAAGTCCGACATCTCGAGTGAGGAAGGAAACGCCTTGTCCGTTAATAAATGGCAATACGCTAATCGCAGCGTCCGAAGTTTGCTGTCGGGCAATCTCAGACTAAATCGGTGAGCCGAGCGGTAGTTAGTCGTACCGTGAATAGGTCCAGACATCGCGTACGGATAAGGGGGATAGGAGGGGAACATCGCAGAGCTCGAGCTCTATTAGACGCGAGCACGATCGCGCAATGGCAGAGACCGCGGGGTCCGTGAGGCCTCGCACGCGATTTAGCATAACCTGAAAGTTTCGTTAGGCCGAGGAGTCGAGAGTTGCGATGCGACCTACCCATTGGAGCGGGAGGCTCTTGGAGACGATGTCGAGGATACCGATGTCGGTAACGTTCTGGCAACCAGAGAGATCCACGCCCATGAGGTTGTTGGCGTGGTCGGCAAGGGAGACGATCGTTCTGTCCGAGGTGCTGGGGACGCCAGAGAGGACGACGGACTCGAGGTGCGGACACGCCTCGACAACGCGGGCGAGCTCGTCGTCGCCGATGTTGCTGCTCTTGCGGCGGATCGTCAAGTGTCGTAGGCGGCGGTACTCGTCCTGGGTGGGCAGGCGGTCGCTCACCCGAATCATGTCTTCATGGAATGGCACGGCTCCTCTGTACATGTTGTATGGTATTGCAGCCCGTTCATACGTGTAATACTGCGTTCATTCTAGAAATTAGTACAACGCGTCGGTTGACAGCTGCCACTCAACGCACAGGACGACATGCGGGGTCATATAAAGAAGCGCTAAAAAATATGTTCAACTTTTCAGGGTCCACATCAATCCGGCCATCATGTCTTCAACTGCGTCCACCTCGTCGACCGCTAAGCCTGTCAACCAGCCGCTGTCTCCTCCGCCTCCACCTCCAGCGCAATCTAGTCGCATTCCTGTTACTCCGGCGCTCTTGCGCTCCATTTTTGCATCTTCAAGGACGCCCAACGAGGAGCGCTCAATTTCGCGAATCGCTTTTTTTAGGTATGCCAACGTCACCGGAGTGAGCATGCTTACACAGGAAATCAGGTTTACAGGCTTCATTCTGAGCTGCATGTTCATTAGTTGGGCGGCGGCTCGTGGGAGGGGGTTCAAGAGTAGCACGGCGCTGCTTGGTGTCGCATGATGGTAAACGTCTTGTGAAATTGCTTTTCTCAGATCATTTCTGACCAGTCTGACAGGTATACTACGACGGCTTGCCAGTCAAACGGAATAATGTGTATTGCTAAAGCTAAGATTCAAATAAATCTACGAAACCCATCTGTGGAGATACAACTGCTACTGCCTTGCTAGAAAGCTCGAACGCGTGGCCGCCACTATACACGACCAAGTCTTCATTCATTATTCGAAGCCCCAACAAGGTCTCGAGGTTCTTGGACGCCAAGGAATATACATCTGCCCACTCCATCGATTCTCGAACCATAATCTGGCGATCTTGTGTTGGCCTATTTCACAATGAAAGGAAATTTCCTTGACCTACCGAAGCTAAATCGAATCGCACACTGCGTGCTATTTGTGGCTCCCTTACTCCTATGCCAACCAAGACTCCATGCTTTAAGAGAACGGCCAAGCCCGTCTCGTTTGACAGTGGCGGTCCAGGAAGGCTAGAGCAAGTATTTTAATATCTAACGCGGGCACCACAGATTTACTCACATTCTGCGTTCATCCCAGGTCCGCGGTATAGGCCTCACGGGGTTTAGGATGACGCCAACTCCGGCTTGCGCTAATCAAGAGGACGATGAGAGGTCAAGCCAATCTGACTCGTTTTGCGCCACTCGCCAATTTCCTGGGCCAACAAATGCGCCTCTGCACCCCCCGAAAAGACCATTCTCATCCGGGACCCTAGCTTGTCTTCGACTTGAGCTTTGAGGATCAGTAATGTGGCCATGGTATCCGCGCTATGAACATCAATCACCAAAGGTACGATACCCTTTGTACGAAACGAATATTGAATGACGAGTCTCAAACTCCGGATCGAGGTACTTACTTCGGAGGCTTTCTTGAACCATGTACCTGACGAACGATGAAACGAGGAATAATAATAGAATAGCAGTCAACGAACCAGTTTCTGTCTCAGTGCTTTCCCAACCATACAGCAGCCGTCTCAGGCCGGCGATTTGTTCGCTCACGCTAACACCTCCTGCGCGGCGAGGCTTGGCAATCGTGACGTGTAAAGCTACCACGTCCTGGAGAATAGCCCCGTACTTCATCGCATGCAAGGATCCTGGTCGAAACGCGGCTGAAAGACCAGATATAACGGGACCCTCTCCGGCCACCGTCAATGGCTTAGTCCAAAAGGACACAACCGAAGTAACTCCAGAGCGGTACGCCAGCCTACGACGATGATCATTAGACGGCGATGGGGCAGATATGCATATGAACATTACAAGGCATTGCGAGTCTGGAATACCAGAGCGTCGACAGCACGCGCGACCCCTCCACTATCATGCAAGATCTCCGGTACATTGGAGATGAAAGCATCGTAAGAGTCTCCATTTCCCGTCGACGGTTCAGTAGCAATCTCCGACATGCCAAGCGCCGACCCATAGGACAGAAATCCCGGCGATATCGATCCACCATGTGTATCGATGTACGCCGATGCTTCAGCTTCGAACCGTGAACAGTAGACATCAGCACAGATCACCTTGCCTTTGTCGACAACGACGACGCCCAACGATTCCTTATCCTCCGCTTTGAAGATGACTTCAATTTCACCGTCAGATCGACGTATCCCTACTTCCTGCACTTTGCGGAACACAACTTTCCCGGCCTCCCTATACCCATTGAGAGGCGGCAACCCGTCGTATGTAAGCGAGGCGTTCCTTTCTTGATCCCAAGTTGGAGCCATCTGAAGAGCGCTCCGATCCTTCTTGAGGACGACCGACTCTTTCGCTGGTATCTGGAGAATGCCGTCAATCCACACCATGAGGGGCGTAGCACCAATGTTCAAGGGATGCGAGTCCCATAATACGACATCGGCATCGAATCCTTCTTGCAGCATCCCGATGCGATGAGAGAGACCAGCTACAGTAGCAGGCGCGGAGGTGACGGCGGCCAACGCGAAGCGTTCTTGAAGACCATGGTAGTAGGCTCTTTGAGCGCTGAGTATGAGGTCTCCTGGACTCGACGTTGTTTGACTGGACTGTTGCACGTGAGGTCGACATTGTTGAACCTAAAAGTCGAAACTTGGCGTACCTGCAGGACAAGCGATATGTTAGCATCGGCGAGGATCCGTGGTGCGAAGTCAGATCCACGATAAGACTCCCGTTTGAATCTATTATTTCATAACTTGGAATGTCAGACACAACAGCCAAGACGACACACCCATAATCGCTCGTGGAAATGGATACGGCTGGTCGTTCTCCCCAGGTTTTATTCAATAGGCTAGGTGTAAGCCACGCTTCTGAAGCCCCGTGGAAGGCCGCTATGGAGAATCCGAACTCATTTGAGATCTACAACGTAGCTAGAATTAACATGATTCAAGCTTAGGGTTCACTTACTCGAGCAATCGCGTCCAAGTCGACGGCTTCGTTACAATGGACGGAGACCTAAGGTATGATTGCAGTCGAAGAATGAATAATACCCGTAGAATGTATCTACCTTCACTTTGCCGCGCAAGACATTCACAAGGGTCTCCAATTGGAAGTCGGTAGGAAATGGCTGGTATTGTATTTCGGGCCAAAGTCCAGCTTCAGCTTTAGCGCAGTAAATGTCTTGCAAGTTTTTCATCTCTTGAGCCTTGCGGTACGCGGAGCGAATTGCCCAGATAGTGTCCATACGAGTCAGGCCGTACGCACGTAAATCCTCCCCGCACCCATGGCTAGAGACGTGTTAGTCTGAAGTTCACAGCCGAGGACTTCCTTACTGAAGGCGTCCCAACTCGTCACCCGGATGATCGACAAGCATCGATGACGCAGAACCTTCCAAAGTTTTTCGAAGTTTGATGATAGCAGGTTGGCCGCCTTGAGATGTTTTCAGTTAATTCTCATTTAGAAAAGCCTGCGTTGCTGCAAACCGATGGCGTTCTCATTCCCGGGAATGACCTGAACTGTCGTAACGCCACTTGCGATGGCGAGCTGAAACCCAGGATCATGGGTATGCAATGCGTCGATAGCACGCAACCACGGTACAACAGGTCCTTGTCTTGAATTGGCATCCTGGGCCCCTACTTGTCGATCAAAATACGTGCCACGTCATAAAAGGATGGGACAGACCGTCGAGAAGCGGGAGACTGAGAATGCCGAGATGAGAGTGAAGGTCAACTGCAACAGCTGTTATCATCTGTTATAATATTGAAGGGTGAATAGTCACTAAGTCCTGGCGTTATCCATGCACCCTGGGCCTCGACGATGTTCAGCTCTTTGTTGGACGCTGTGACGGTACTGAGGTCGCCCAATTGTTTGACTAGGCCATGTTCCAGAAGAAGGTCGCCGTGCACGACTACCAGTCCTGTGTCACTATGTTGCCCAGTGAATATCGTTGCATTTCTGATAAGCGTCGCTTGAGTTCCGTGTTCAAACCTGTTAGATACGCTCCGCTGGTCGAAGGATCCCAACGGGTCGGCTACGCGGTACGTCGACTGACAGGTTTCGAGAGCACGTTTCTTGTACGCGTGAAAAGTGGCGTTCCGTGTATCGCTAGGAATAGCCCACCCATGGTACACCCTCGACAGAAAATGAATAAAAGGAGATACAAACAGAAAGCTGAACAGCCACAAAGGGACGACGGGAAGCATGTTGTTACTTATCGTCGCCTTCGACGCAATTTAAGTACTGTATGCGGATACCTCGTGGCAAACGGGAGGATTGAAACGTTGTACGTGACGTACTAGACAATCATTCGGTGAAGTATTGGAAGTAGTTGAACTATTCTTTCGGTCTGCCTTCTCCCTCGGCAATTGCTGTGGCGCTGGTAACCTTTCTAGTGCGTTTTTTCGACGAGTTATTGGGTCCGGAATTAACCTTCTTCACTTTTAGTATGTCCATGATTTCTACACGCCATTGAGATCGGTTTCATGCTCAAGAAGCGAAGACAGACCTCGGTGCGTCATGTACTCGTGCCCTCTAATGCTCTTCTTCATAGTCTGCCATCTCCGTTGTAATACATGCGGACTCCACACGTTCCATTGAGCATCTGGAATGGTTTTCCAATCGATTTCACTGTCATCGACAATCTGAAGGGCGTCCAATCTGGATGATATTGAGAAACTGAACCACGGAAAGCCCCTCTGAAACTAACTTATGAACCAAAATGTACGCGTCCTGATTCCCCCAACGAGGCTTTTGCCCATCATTTTTGCGACTGAGATTTAATGAATCTGTCCTAGTAATTGCCAAATGTCAAACGAGACTGGCAGTAGAGAAAATGGAGGTCTACCATTTTATCCGACATTGAGCTCGAGTTCTCTTGCCGCCCATCTTTTGGGCGACGACACCCCAAAAGATGTCGTTATCGGCATCCCGCCCTTGTTCTAATGTCATTTCCGTGACGATGCGAGTTAGATTATCTTCCTCCTCCTTTGACCATGAGCCTGAAGTGTATTGGAATCACTGGAATGCACGTATGGAAAGACAGACGCACCAAATACCCGAGTATCCTTATTAACTATATGGTTCCTATATCTGTCGCGACAATCTGCGCCACCACGGCCAACGTCTGCGCTGACTTTTTGCCATTGCTGTCCGTAATGCATTACAGCCCTTTAGAGCACAACATCGATAATCGGTTATCTGGATAGTAAGAAAACGCACGTTCGCAATCTGGAGTCCTCTTCAGGCGTCCATTTTCCTTGAAGTCTCAGTGGATGGTGGGATCGTCTGACATGATGATAGACAGCGATAATAGGACGTTGTGGCACTGCAGCAGCTAGATTTTCCCGGTCAACATTTAAACTCGTATGTTGCAGCTTCAACGTACTGATTTCAGACCAAAATGCATTTTCTCTATTCCTTTCGTCCTTGGGAAAGATGATATCGTGTAGTTGATCCTCTGACAAACCTTTCGACTGCGTTCGATTAAGACTCGTTTGTGGTGTAAATGACTGAAAATCGCTCACCTGACAGTATTGCTCAATTGCAGAATTGAGTTGTTGTTCTTCTAAAACAGAGAATTTCCCCTTCTTGTACACAAGACCTTGTAGGACGCATACATATCAATTCCGCCACAAAAAAAGGCAACTGACCTTGCGACTTTACGAGTTCGGCAAGTTGAGTAGTGCTCAACCACTTATTAGCGAGCATATACGCATGGTCTCCACTCGTAAAGCCTTCACTGGCTGCCTGTAGCGGCTGGGTACCAGAAGCCAGGATGCTTTGAGCACTGGGAGGCACTTGCCCAACAGGCGTCGGAATGGGAGGGTGAACAAAAGCCGGGTGGGTTCCGAAAGGAAGGTTGGCACCGGGAACAGCTGCCTCCAGCGACCTGAACACATTGGTAATTTTGGAAAGATCGAGCTCCTGCAATGCTTTCATGACCATTTCATTAGACTGGGGATCCCCGAATGGGAGATCTGGTTGTATGAAGGACGGTGGCATGGGGTAGCCATTATCGGCGGGCATGGAGAAAGAGGCAGAGGGGTATGACACGTCCGGGCCGTTGGAAGGACCCGCTATTTGCTCCCCATTTGACGCTGCAACCAGCGCGGATAAGAGGGCACCGGCCATGGCTGCTGCAGACCCTGAATCGAAGTCTGGCAAGGCCGGCTCCGCGTCTATCATAGGTGGAGGCGCGCTACGGTCGGCGCTGGCTTCAGCATTGACGGCGCCGTCGTCGTTGTCGCGGTCACCAGTACGTGCAGACTTTTTGCGTTTTTTCTTTTTCCGTGGCTCAGCGTCGGTTTGCACAACGTCGAGTGTCTGCTCGTCGTCACGGTGTTTCCTTTTCTTTTTCTTTGGTTTGGATTGTTCAGGATGGGGCGCGCTCGTCGACGCGGTCGCAAGGGCAGGCGACATCTCGACTAGACTTTAGGGCTGGTCGGGAAGAGGAAGAGGTGACTTAGTCAGCTGACCAGACTTCTGCGTCACGCGTTCTTTGATGGCTTGAAAGTTGAAAGCTCTAGGAGCGCTAATCGTTATTATATATTCATGACATAGTCCAGCTATATTAAATAGAATGTCTTCTCAAAGTGCGCTTGGGGCGGGACCCATGCTACCACTGGGAGCGCCGCTAGGCATGTCACCTCCTCCCATGCCACCTCCTGCACCTTCATTGGCAACACCACCGTCCTCTGTCAGGGTAGCGGCGGCGCTGATGGAATATGAAGACGAAGTATCAATGCCAACCGACGACCACATCATCAAACCATCCGAAATATTGTCACCGAGGTACACATATTCCAGGACTGGATCAATCTCCGCAGCCTCCCCGGACAGAATGCTATCCTCTGCGTTCGTAGTCAGCTCCTGCGTGTTTGAGGCATAAGGCTCTGTTGCCTCAGCAAGGGAGATCAAACTCTGGTCGAAAAAGAGCTGTCCAACGTGACTAACGGTATCGCTGACGAAAGTGTTGTTGTCGAAGAGAGTTCCATTTTGGTGAGCCACGATATGGATATGAGTGGCGCGACCAGTATAATGACCGGGGAAAATGGAAAGGAATTGAGCGACACCGTCATTGTCGGTAGATTGCAGCCCACGTAGGAAGGTGTTATCCTAATGGCCAGTCAGGACAAAAGTCAATTCTGATGTGGGACGAAAGCCTCACAAGGTTGGTCGTATCACTGCTGTCGCCATTGCCGCTTGCAATGACACCAGCGTAGACACCCGTGGCATTGCCTGGATAACGCCATTAGAACCTTCGCATGATGCTCTGAGAGTGGGAGACATACAATGCCAAAAGTCCATGAAAACGTCGGGGACGGGCTCGCAGGTATTGGTATCGATCAGTTGAACATCAACGTATATCGGTATACCGGCCTGCTCGTCACGAATATCCCACCGAACAAACTCCCCATCGACGTCTAAAATGTGAGTGAGGAGACCTCGTGTATCTTACAGCCGAAGGACCTACAATATGGGCCTTCAGTGGTCTCCGGGCCTAGTACGCAAGAGCTGTTTCCGGCGAATAGGGTATCAGCGTCGGTGTTGTTCGTCACACCAGTCAAATTAGATTGGTGGTCAGTGTTAAGGACATCCTCCAAACTGCGCTTGAAGGGAGCATTCGAGCCTTGAAAGCGTGCGTTAGAAATAGGGCAGATGCGAAAAGGAAGGAATACTAACGAAGGTCTCTCTTGCGACGTGCTTCATGGGCAAAAGCTTCGCGACGTGCCTTGGAGCGTTCATAGACTCCACCGCGCTTCGACAGCTCCCCTTGACAGCCTGCAAGGGAACGACGGGCAGTCGCCTGGAATTGGGCGCGCTTGACAAACTCCAGAGTGCCAGGTTGGGGAGTGGGATGGGCGACAACGAGGCCAGCAAAAGAAATGGCCGCGGTCACGAGAGGAGTTATGAAGATCATGGCGATTTAGGCAGTGAGTGAAGTGAGAAGGAGTGGATGATAGGAATGATTGTAGAGTCAAAGTATCGTAGACCTTCAGCTTTTGTACCATAAATCGTCGGCGTCCGAAGGTAGACCGGAGAATGGTGCGCAGTCAAGAACGCTGTTGATGAAAGAAAGAAAGTGAACGTTGCGACTGCGCTCGAGAAGTTGAATGAGCACAAAGGCTTGGCATTGCAGGTGGGGGCAAGTGAAATTGCGGATCGTCATGACCTCAACGTGGGGCCCACCAATAGAAAGAGCTAGATTTGAGGCGATGGAGATTCAGAGCAGCGCGGCAGCCGCGATTCATGCGCATTGTCCTTTTTGAGAAGCGCAGCGATCACGTTCCATCTGCGTGGCGTACCAACCAAAGCAGGGTCGATCGTTCCAGGACCATGGAAGAGGTAATACCCACATGTTCATTGGTTGACGAATATGCGAGCCGCCGCACGGTGGAAATGACTCGCCGCCGGTAAGTATACTTCGGCTCAAGTTCAAGTTCAGCACTGAGCAGATTCGCGGTACTGTCGCGGTACAGGTCTAGGAAGCGACGGAAGCTCTCTAATCGGGGAATACGAAAGCAATTTTCAGGCGATTTATCGACAGAGACGACAATGTGTGGCCGTGGACGGATAGCAACAGGAAATTTACGACCACACGCAGCAGTGCGTCCAATCGGCCAGTAACGAGATGTTTTCAGGTGAGCTTCGATGGAGAGGATTGGATAGCTTAGCGCCGAAAGCAACAGGTCCAGAAAGATTAAAGAGATATCAAGCGCAGTTGTGCTGTACAAGAACCTGGCGTAAATCAGGTATGTGGGAACAGGACGTTGACACTTGACAGGACGTCGTCAAGATCAAGGCGGCGAATGCCGAAGGAATCACCAGCATCACGTGGGCATTTCCTCTCTTACTTCGACCACCATCATCGTGAACGCGCAATTGTCGGTTAAATCTGTTAGACTCAGTTATAGTCGAATGCTCATCTTTCACAGCCGAATGTCGGAACCAGTCCTGTGGTTCTGCCGATGGGGGGCATGCATCGCAAAGTTTGACACGAAAGAGGAGCGCAATAACCATGTCGTCCATGATCATATTCGAACGGCAGTCGCGATGACTGAAACCCAGCATCAAGCACAGCGCATTTTTGACGGTTCCATCGACACTGAGGAACACAGTATAAACGACAGCCAACCTCGTAAGTTGGGGTTTCGTCTGCTCTACTCTTCGTTCACAAGAGTCGCGTGAAGCTAACGCGATCCCGTCATCTGCTTCCTCAACTTAGCTCAAACACCCAATTCTCATAAACGGAAACGTCCGTCTCTGGATGCATCCTCGCAACCACTATCCTTGCCGTCTCCTCCCAATTCAACGCCCGCTCGCATGTCTCCAACTCCCACTTTTGCCGCTTTAGAATCTGCCCATGGAACACCCAGTCCCATAATTCCAAATTCGCCCTCCTTTGGCAATCTCATCGCTGGCACTAAACCATATACCTTTCAAAACACACCTCCAGCATTGATGTCCTCACAGCAGTCTGTCGAGCAGATGCTCACTCAGGATATCTCTTTTGACCGGGACCTTTATGGCAACGCGCTCGACTTTGAGCCTAGTTTTGGAGCGGCTGTCGAGTTCTCTCCGTCACATTCGTCTCTGAGTTCTCAACAACTAAAACCCCGCGCGCCGTCGCAGTCCAGCCAGAGGAACATCCCGTCATCACAGGACCTGTGGGATGAATTCGACATTCCTCCTCGTGCTCAACGAGATCTTCAGACACAGGCTCCTTATCAGAGCCAAGACTTAGACTACTCTTATTAGTGCTTTCTCATTGCTCTCGTATCGTCCTTGTCTTCGCTCTTTACACTAGCATATGTTGTACACTAGTCATACATTACATCCATACTGCGATATCGAATCTGCACTAAGGAACCTTGGGTGGAGATGAACGCATATATATAAGCTTGGCAGTGTGGACCCTTCTACTTTAAACTACTTATCCCTTAGTCCATCACCAGCATGAGAGGCCAGGTGGGCGGAGTGCCTGTTCAAGGTCCGGGGCGACATGCCTCAATGCCTCTATCTGCGCCGACGGCGAAGGCAGCTGTTTAGAGGGCCCGAGACGATAGAGGCGGTCAATAAAAGCGGGTAACCTGAACCGCCTCCGAACCGAATTGGACTCACCATGAAGGTCCTCACATTCCTCCTCTCCATCGCCGGCGTCGTGTTCGCTGTTGACTGCCCCGACTTTGCAGAATATGCATTGGTACCCCACGGCAACCCATCTTCGGGCCCGTTAGCGCTGCCTTACATGCGACCTGATCCTGCCTGCCGCACGTTCAATAGCAGTGCTGTAGAGGTAGGCCATCCCCACTCGGTCTCCTATCTGAATCTAATCTGTCCTTAGCAAGTGATTTTCGACATGACTTCGCGCATGAAGGATCCTGATCTTGCAAGGCTGTTTGAGAATACGTTCCCAAACACGCTTGGTATGACCTCGCGTTCACTCGACGACCATTAGAGGTCCTTACCCTGCCCCCAGACACGACCGTCAAGTACTTCAACGCGTCAGAGAATGTAGCCTTCATAATTACTGGTGTAAGTAGAACCAAAATCTCATTTTCAGGCCTAAACGATCAAAGTAGGACATCACGTCTGTGGCGCTCCGATCTCTTTCTTGTCTGATTCACATTTCTTTTCCAGTGCTCAGTGGCTGAGAGACACTGCAAATCAAGTATGATAATGCCTGCTCTATTAACGCGACTAATGTTTCTCTTAGTTCGCCCACTACGCGGCGCTTCTGACGTTGGACAGTAACCTCGCGGATCTCGTGAAAGCCATCATTAATACCGAGTCGCGATATGTTGCAGCCTATCCGTATTGCGGTGCCTTCCAGCCACCACCAGAGAGTGGTCTTGGGACGAGCTACAACGAATATGCGGAACTAGTAGATGTCTATCCGTAAGTCGCTATTCTCTAAAAAACCATCGGACACCCATAGTTCCGTAATAGTCCCGTGGATAACACCACGGTTTTCGAGTGCAAGGTAGGCGTTTCCTTCCCTGATTGACCGATGCAGCAGTTGACTTGCAAATAGTACGAAATGGATTCTCTCTCGGGTTTCGTCAAGCTTAGTCGCACGTACTACGAGAAGACTGGGGACTCGTCGTTCATGAATGACAATTGCAAGTTTTATGTTTATCTTGGGCCAGTAACTGACAGTTGTTATAGGGTTCAATGCAATGAACGAGGTCTTTAGGGTTATGGATGAGCAGTCTCAGTCCTCGTTCAACGAGGATTGGGAGTATGTCGTTTACTACCGTTTCACGGGGCTAGCGGGATCAACGCAACCACCCGTCTATAACGAGGGCGCCGGAGAACTGAAACTGTATACCGGAATGGTGGGAACTCACCATCGACCCTCCGATGATCTGAGTACTTTTGGTCAGTTTCAATCTACCTCAGTAGCTCTACATCTTCTGATGATATTCGCATAGCTTTCCTCACTTCTGGTAACGCCATGATGAGCGTTGAGATGGCGCATTTGGCCGATATGTTAGACCAAGTAGGTGTGGCTACCAACTTGAGTTCGCTCGCAAGGACCTGGAGCACTACCATCAAAGACGCAATTTACGAGTATGCTGTGAGTCCTGTCTCTTTTCTGAATCTGGCATCTCATGCTTCTGTAGGTTGACGACAGAGGTGTCTTTGCCTACGAGACGAACGGCATGGGCACAAAATTCTTCATGGATGATGCCAACGTTCCTGTAAGGCAGTCGGTCCTTGGCCGTCTTTACTTGTTAATCGTCTCCGCTGTAGTCTCTTATGTCTCTCCCTTACCTCGGCTTCTTGGAGAAGGACGATCCCAATTATCTTGCGACAAAAAAAGTCATACAATCGCGCGAGAATCCTTACTATGCCAAGGGACAGAACTTTAGTGGAATAGGGTGATGTTAAAATCTAAAATGACCTACCAGTACCATTCTGACCATTTACAGAGGCCCCCATGTCAGATCATGGTTTCCGTGGCCTATGGGGCATGCATCTGTGATCTTCGGCACTGACGACGATCAAGAGATCATCGATGCTCTCAGTATGCTTGCCAATGTCTGTGCTCTTCTTCTCCCGTGCATTGCAATCCATCTCACTATCGGTGTTCGCAACCAGAGCACTAGCGGTCTTGGTCTGATTCATGAAGCCGTAAACATCTATAATGGTTCATCTTTCAAAAGGCCGTGGTTCGCGTGGGCAAATAGCTACTTTGCCGAGTACGTCTGTTATCTGCATCTCGACTTAGATCTCACCTTGAACTGTGCGTATTTCAGAGCCGTACTTGATCTGGCGGAGCGAAAGCCGTACCTTATCTTCAACGATAACGTGTCCTATGTTCCGGGTTCAGCGTAGTAGTATCTCAGTAGTAGCCCGTAATGAACTGTGCCTAGTAATGGATTCAGGTCAAACAGCTGTTCATCCTTGACTGATGTTGATGACCGGAACCTTGTGGCGGTGAGAATGATTGAACGATCGTTGCACTGGGTTGTTAACTGCCATGCCGGCTGTTAACTGCCATGCCGAACGTTAACTGCCATGTTAACTGCCAGCTGGCCATTTTGGGACCGTAGCGCCGGATGATCACGTCAGCGTATTTACTGTCTCTTCCTCCCTCGCACTGGATGCGACTGTGTAGCTGTTTTATATGACCAGTAGTCCGAATCTGTTCTCTGATTGGCAGCGCGCGTCAGCATTCTCGCGCTGGACCAACCTTGTCTTCAGCCCTCATCGTCTCCCACCCATACCACACCTCAACATCCTCGGATGGATGCTTTTCTAGGGTTTTCGACACCCAGGAGTCTGAATCCTATGCCCGTTTGGCTTCGCGATTTCAGGATCTCGCGCTACAGGATCCTGCTCCCCATCCCCTCATCATATGCTACTCTACCTCGCCTCAGCGATTCCAGATTTGCGCGCGAGTGCTGCCCTACCGTTTCTGATGTCCAAGAGTTCGAATCTGTCGCCCATTTGTCCCCACGAGTCCTCGTTCTGGCGTTAGAACATCCTGGCCTCCCTTACTCATCTCCACCAATCTCACACCCATCTTGCACCTCAAAATTATTGAATCATCTCTTTCCTAGGGTTTTAGACACCCAGGAATCCGGATCTGTTGTCCGATTAACCACGCGAATCCTCGTTCTCGCACTACAGAATACTTCTCTCCATCCCCCACTATGTCCTTTCTCCTCGCTTCAGGACCCCCAGAGCCACAAGCGCATGTTACCCACTGTTATACACCCCCAGGAGTCGGAATTTGTTGCCCATTTGGCGGTGCATATCCTGCATCACGCTTGGGACTATCCTGTCCTCCATCCCCATCCCTAGCCACTATTCCATCACTCCCAGACCCTCCTAGATATGCAACCACCATCTACCCTGGTGTTTTAAACATCCGGAAGTCCGAATCTGATGTCTGTTTGACCACACGAGTTCTCGTTTTTGCACTACTCCATCCAGTCCTCCATCACCCATTATTGAAGGAGTCAGGTACCGGAACACGCGTTTAACACATGCCGTATGGGTAGTTCTGTTCCTGCGAATGAGGCATTAGATCACAACGATGATATACAGCCTACAAAATGATGTTTTGAAGTTGCCGCGGAGGACAGGAAACATATCCTCGTTTTACTTGTTCTTAGTGGTGTAGTCGGAATAGAAAAATTTTTTTTTGACAATACACGAATTTAGGATGGTAGTGCAAGGCCACGACGCCAGTGGGGTCGAGCCACCCATAAGGGTGAGGTGGGCCGTGCACACCGGCGGTATGAGTCTATCTAAGGAAAGACCGAAATCCCCTTTTTTCCTTTCTTTTCTTCCTTCCTTTCTTGTCAGATACCCAGTGGAATGATCGGAAAATCGTGAGAATGACTTATATGAGGCAGGCTCCGACAACAGGACCAAACATTTCCCGGCTTAGAGCATTTTCTCATCCTCAACAGACTGACCTTCATTCTCTCATTTCGTGCTAATCTATGTCTGCTCGCTATGCTCCCCTTCCCGCGCGGCCAGAACGTGATGCCCAGCACGAGATGGATGCAGCTTTCGACGACTCGGAGGACGAAGACGACATCAATGATGCGTCTGAGTCGCAGCCTCTGAACCCGACGCCTAGTTCGCCGCAGCGCGGTCACCGTTCCATGCCGTCAGCCCACATACCGGGGGCGTACGACTTTGAGAATGTCGACTATGACTACCCGCCGCCGGGCTCACCGCCGCCACCATCTGCCACGGCGTTACCCAATAGCATTGGTAATAGCAACGGTCTCGTTCCTTCCTTCAACATTGGTGCTTCGAGGGCCGGTCCCAGGAGAGGATGGTTCCAGCGCACAGCCGGTGCGATATTGCCAACGCCCGTCATGAGACGGCTAGGCTTGGTACAACAGCGCCCGGAAGGTGCGGTCGGAGGCGGCACCAACAACGATGGCGTCTTTGCCAACGTCACCGCCAAGCCAACACGGCCTATGCGTATCCAAGACGGTGAGCATACAATTAAATTTGGTCCTTATCGTCTCTCATTCTTGCCAAGGTGACGAGATTCTTGTCGTTCCTGAAGACACTCAAGCAGAGGCACCACCCTCATATGCATCGGCGCAGGCAGACTCCGTACCGCCTTATTGGGAGACGACTGTTCATGCGCCCTTCTCTCCGGATTCAATGGGTGAACTAATGATCGATGCGCTTCCGACGGGCTCCCTCTTCTCATTCCTCTGCAATATGCTGGTCTCCATCTCCTTCCAGTTTATTGGCTTCCTTCTCACCTACCTACTCCACACTACGCACGCTGCACGTCTCGGGTCGCGGGCTGGACTCGGAGTTACCCTCATTCAGTATGGTTTTGCCTTACGTGGCCGTCTCGATGATGTTAGTGACGGCGAAGGTGGATGGGGCCAATGGAGGTCGGATTCGGCAAATGCTACCTGGCCTTCTGCACCCGAAGCTGACTCTACATACTACACCAACGCCACGTATCCGACTGATTCGCCATATCCCGGCCTCACAGAGGAACAAGCCGGACAGCTCGTCGCCGATGCCACAACGGAATGGCTCTCTTTCTTCTTGATGACAGTTGGTTAGTCTCATCATTTATTTGTATTGTCACAGTTGTTGAACTTATGATGAAAGGTTGGTTTGTGTTACTAACATCTCTACTCGGCTTTTGGCGTGTCAAGAGGTGGGAGCGCAGTATCATGGCTACTCAACAGACTGCTCCCGCCACCACAACTGAAGGCCAAGGTTCACAGCCGGTCATGACTCAGTTTGAGCGGGCCTTTGGTCTACACAGACTGTCCAGTGGAGATTTCTTCCGTCAAGGATTTGTCTTTGGCGGACGAAGAGAAGATGAAGATGACGACGATGAAGCTAGAGCTCTTGCTGCTGCAGAAGAGGGTCATTCCGAAGAGGAGATTGCGCAATTGCTGGCCATAGCACCCGATGACCCGGACCGCGCCACACTAATTGCCAATGCATTGGAAAATGAACGCAGACTGAGGACTGACCTTCGTGCTGCTGGTTTATTGTAGTATTTAAGTCTACTTTTTTCAATTCTTATATTGTACACATCTACCAATGACTTCGTTCGGACTGTCGTATCATCGCTATCTGATTAGCTATTATTGGCAGATTGCTTGCGATCCACGTAGAGATTGCTGATTATCTTGCACCATGTCCACCATCATTCGAAAGGCAGCCGAGGCAGATGCACTATCATTGTCGCGTATCTGTCTTCTCACAGCAGACGCGGGCAACTCAGCTGAGCATTTACACGATTTCGGAGAGCTTCCCGGGCTTGTATACGCGGTCCCTTACGTGAAATTTCCCGTCACATGCTGGGGATTCGTGTTGGAGGAGGAAGGGGAAATCGTAGGATACGTCCTAGGATCTGCAGATACGCGCGCTTTCGAGAGCTACGCCTCTGAACACTGGTGGCCTCCACTCGCCGAGAAATACCCTCCATCGTTGGCCAAGAAGCCGGCAGACGAACGGTACATGGACCTGTTGAGGAACATGCATACTGCACCAGACGCGAATATCGCGTTTTCGAAGGCGCATCTTCATATCGATATACTTCCGACACATCAGGGAAAGGGATGGGGAAGGAAGTTGATCGAGGCGGCGGTTGAGTACCTGAAGAGCATCGATGTGGCGGGCGTGTGGGTAGGGATGGATCCTAGGAATGTTAACGCGCGTAAATTCTATGAGCGCTTGGGATTCAAGGTCATCGCTGGGGGGACAGAGTCCAATATGGGATTGACATTTGTGGGTCCATAGATCATCTACGTGGGGTTGACAGAGCTTCGAACAATGGGTCGAGTTACGTGTAAAGCGGCGTCCTGTATAGGCTCAATGACCCTGCTATTTGGGTACAAGGTGTACAATCCAACGTCCTCCCGGGAGAGAAGGTAGCGACTACAGTGACTATCTTGGGCATAATGAGCGGGCCACGAGGTCAAGGTTGGTATCCATGGAAGGATGCGTGACATGAAGACCTTGTTTACCAAACTTTATGGAGAACAAGAGCTACCAAATGCGGAAGAGAACGCGGTCCCACGAATTGGTTGATCTAACATGACTGTGGTATATAAAGCCTAGAAGGGTCGAAAATCCAACAGGCTGCCCACCACTGCCCACCATCCCTCTTACCTATAATCTACGCCACGTCTACAGGCAATGTCCTACTACAACTCCTTCTCGTCATTCGCAGCGACGTCTACGTCTGGCACATCCTCGGCCAGCCCATTCGCCCTCTTCATGCCCAACCAGTCTCCGCGAGACACCCATCTTATGTATGAAGAGCTTGGCCAGCTCTTTCCATCAAAACGCCGATCGTCTCTTTCTCCAGAGGAAGACGAGGCAAACGTAGAAGAGAAGAAGATGTCAGTCGTCTTGCGCAGAATATTTGGATTCCGGCGAAGGAGGAACTCGTTCTGAACGACTTTCCCAACACCCTTGCCATCCCTCCATACTCGATCTTTCGAGGTCCACATGCCATCCTGGACGCGCCATGTCGCGTATCACACAATCGTCCTTCATTCTTTCACCTCCATTCTATACCATGGACTCGCATATACATAACCACCATCATTAGCACGCAAAGACATTCATAATATGTATGCATATGTACAACACCTTGTCATTTTGATAGTCTCTCTAGATACGCATTCCAACCTTCTGTCCGATACCGTATTGCCTGCTCAGCAATCTTTTCTGTCAAGCTGTAGTCTTTTCCGTAGACACCGCGGCCAACGATGATAACATCACATCCCGATTCCAGGATAACTTGACGCGGTGTTCTGTATTGCTGGCCCATGGAATCACCTTTGACGTCGAGGCCGACTCCCGGGGTAAGAATGAGAAAGTCTTCGTCCTCAATTGAATCTGATTCAGATGCGCCGATGCCATCCATACGCCTCTGCGCTATGAAGCCAATGACAAAGTCGCGGTGTGCGCGCGCCATTCGGGCGGCTTCCTCGGTGTACACTCCACGAGCGAGCGCGCCGGTGGTGCTCATTTCTGAGAGTAGCAGCAAGCCGCGACCCAAAGGCATGCCGACGGAGCTTAAACCGGTTATGATGGAGGGACCTGGGACGGGATGGGCATCGGTGATGTGGGACCAGCTTGCGATTTTATGTACGCCACTAGAGTACTGCAACGCAACCGTGTTACCTGGCAACGATTAGAAGCAGGGGGTTGATATGGAATGGGATGCACCTATATCGGCGAATTTTCTGTCTTCAAAGATTACAAAGTCGTGCTTTGCGCTCAATGCCTGGAGCTCGGCGATTAGAGATGGTTCAAAGTCTTCGAGGATATCAATGTGCGTCTTGAATGATACAATGGTAAGATTCGAGTAGGAAAGGTCGACAGAACGGTTGCCTTTATCAGACAGACGTAGGGCCCGACAGCGTTGATGATAGCGAGAAAGTCGGTGGACTTGGTGACGTCGACGCTGACTGCGAGATTAGACTGTTTGCGCTCGATTGTCTCGAGGAGAAGTTTTGCGGCAGGATTCGATTGCTTTGAGGCGCGTTCAGCGTACGATTTTCTGTACATGGTTGTGATGAAAATTGCTCGATCATCGATCGGATGCATACTAGCTTGCCTTTTGCCTGCCATGTCCTCTGCTACCTCCGCTGTCCGTGAACGCGAAGACGACAACGACGACGAGCGCTCATCCAAAAGAACCAAGCTCGATGAATCTAACGACGCTGCTGCCGTTATAGATGAACCCAAAAAGCATGAACACATTCTGCCACCCAGTCACTCACTCTTGGGCATTCCTCTCCCTGAAACATCGTCCACTGGCGCGATTAACTTTATGGAAAAGGACGTAGGGATCTCAGAATATGTCGGCCATGACGCATCTAAAGTTGAAGGAATCATCAAACAACGGTATGTGCTACTTTTCAGTTCTGCTCCATCTCACTGAATGTCCAATAGGTTTACTGATTTTTTGGTCTTTGAGGTTGATCAGGACAGCAATGTTATACATCTCAAGGCTCTAGATAAACCTGAATCCCAAAAGCCCAATCCCGCTGCTGCTCCTGTCGAGGCCGCACCATCTGAGGACGTCGTTATGGCTGACGCGAATGTAGAGGAAGCTTCTGCCCCATCTGAGCCCAAACCAGAGGAGGAAGCACCAAAAGAGGAACAGGTGGAAGAACCCGCCGCCGATGCTAATGAACCATGGCCCACGTCCTTTACGACGCGTCTCTCTGCCTTCCTATCCCAAGATGCTGTCGACAAAGTTAAAGAAATGTTCTTACAGGGTCCGGAACCTCCCAGAATCAGTGACTCTGGATGGGGCGGTCGCGTACCCAAAAACGCAGACGCTGGCGAATCAAAGGCGGAGCCACCAGCTCCCGAACCCGAACCCTCAGGACGCGGTAGAGGACGGAACAACCGCGGTGGTCGCGGAGGACGAGGAGGACGCGGTGGCGGTAGAGGAGGTAATGCCCGTGAGGACAACCGAAAAGTTGTATCAGATGTCTGTATCTCTTGGTGTCCGCACTTCCTTCTGCAACATGACTTAGAATTTTCGTTTAGCCGATCGCCTCAAAAACAACAAGAACTGAATTCCATCAAGCTATTAGAGAGCTCTTCAAGGGAAAACTAGACAGTGAGACCGATTCCAGTACACCTGATGTTGGGGATGGGTCCCGCATTGTGGTCAAATGGTCGAAACGCGGTGGCGGACGAGGCGGCGGACGCGGTGGGGGAAGAGGTACTCTACCGCTAATCATTTAAGCCTCGCAACACTCTAATGCTTCTTCTAGGTGGAGGCCGCCAGCAAGTTCCTCGGGGAACGTATCCCCCGTACATTCATTTCAGTATGCAGAAAACGAATCGCGACACTCAAGACGCCATTGGACACCTATCGCGCTTGCTTCACGTCAACGCGAAAGACCTCTCAGTGGCCGGGACCAAAGACAAGCGTGGCGTTACCGTGCAACGTGTCTCATTAAAGCGGAACAACAAGACTGTCGAGGACGTTTGGAAGCTTGCCAATGGAGTTACAGGCGGGAAGAGATCGGCAGAGGATGCACTCAAGTATCGTGGGGAACGCGGGGTGAGAATCGCCGATTTCAACTACCGCAAGGCTGGTTTGGAGCTGGGCATGTTGAAAGGAAACGCTTTTGTGATTACTCTGCGGTAACAATACCTTGCGTCTCTATGAGACCCTCGTTCTTACTATATCAACAGGAACGTTAAAGTCGGGTCGCCAGAGGCCATGGAAGATGCTTTGAACACCATAAAGAATAAAGGCTTCATAAACTACTATGGTAACTATTCTATTACCTCCTCTGAGTGTTATTAAATCAAGTCTTAGGCATGCAGCGTTTCGGGACGGCCTCTGTCCCAACTCACTCCATCGGACTGGCCTTATTACAATCTGATTGGCAGAAGGCTGTTTCGTTGATCCTTCAACCTCGTCACGGTGAACACCCGGATGTTGAAGCAGCACGTAACGCCTGGCTCGTAGACCACGATCTCGAGAAAGCCCTCGAGCTCATGCCCAGACGTGTCATAGCAGAACGCTGTCTTTTAGAGAGCTTCAAGACTATGAAGGGTGATACGCGTAATGCTATGGGAGCCTTAGACACGGTCGGTGATTAGTTCTTGCGCGTACCATACTGCTAACTTCAGTATATACAGATTCCTAAAAATCTTCGACTGATGTATGTCCACGCATATCAGTCTTATGTCTGGAATGCAATCGTGTCGGAGCGCATTAGAACGTACGGCGTTGACAAACCTATTCCTGGGGATTTGGTGTTCGACACGCCAGTGGCTGAGGTTGAAATGGAGGGCACTGCTGAGGATGGTGCACCAGAAAAGGATGACGAACCAGGTATTATTTTATCATCTCTTGTCTACTACGCCGGTTGACATTCCATCCAGAAGAGCCCATGTCAAACCGTGGTCGTAAACGAGCCCGGAAGCCATATGTCGCTCCTGTTGTAAAAACCTTGACCGAAGAAGACGTGGATAAATATTCTATCTTTGACGTGATCATGCCGTTACCTGGAACGGATGTGGCGTACCCCGGAGGCAAACTTGGAGAGCGATATCGCGAGTTTCTCAAGATGGATGGTCTCGATGCCGACAACTTTGTCCGCAAGCAACGGTGAGCAGCAGACGTACACTGACGAGATGGTGTCTAACAAAATTACCTCTAGTATCTACACGTTAAACGGCTCTTACCGGAGTATCCTTCACCTTCCCAAGGAGATGTCGTGGTCCGTTCTCCGGTATACCGATCCCGATGTTCCGCTGGCTCAAGCAGACGAGGATAAGCTGCTTGGATTTGATGCTCCAGTAACTTCGGAGGACGGAAAGTTCATGGCGCTTCAGATTCAGTTGACGCTCGGTACTGCTGCATATGCCACTATGGCGCTGCGAGAGATCACGAAGACGGACACGAGCTCGCATTATCAGACGAGTTTGACGGCTGCGGCTGAGGACCAGAAGTTCCGCGGTGCTGCTGACGTGGAGCCTGTTGCTGAGGAGGAGGAACTCTTAGACGAGGAATCTTGATGTTTAGTGTGAATACATTGTACATTGGCTCCAATGTGAATTCCGTTATACGGTGTGGCTGTGTAAGGTCAAGCGGGACTGCCATTTCCGGCATCGCGTCGGCGCACGCCCTCTTAGCTCTTACCACCATTGACCGTGTTGTAGTCGCATTAACTCCTTCGCGACGACGATGCCCGACCATCCTACGGCGTCATGGCAGGCCATGCAAGATGGCAATGTCTTTTACAGGCGCCAGCAACTGTACTCTGTCGCTGGCAAGTTCCCCGATTTTGGCGACCACATTACCGCCGGATGCCGCTACGGCGGGCCAATTGGTGACTGCCACTTTTATTTCAGTTTAATGTCAGGATTCAATGATACTCAGCCATGATGCGGGACAATACGAAATTGATTGCGCTTGGTCGGTCGACGCCAGCCGTAGGAAGAGCACAGATACAGGTCTGGTCACCGGCAGCCGTTGGACTGCTCGTATTCAGTGTGGCTATTTCTCTACTTGTCTCGGCGCGCGCGTGGCTGACATCTTGCGCCGTAGTGGGACCAGGGGAAGATTGTACGGTTTGGCTGGACAGGAGATGAACGGCTCGTCGTGCTCAACGAGGAGGGCCTCTATCGGTTGTATGACCTGCAAGGCGACTACCAGCAGTACTCACTGGGCAGCGATGCGTCGGAAATGGGCGTGATTGACGCGCGAATACATGATACCGGCCTCGTGGCGCTCACAGGCTCATTATCGTTGTTGGAGGTCAAAGGATGGACAGGCGCTCGGCCGCTTACTTTGGCCAATGCAGGTAGTCCATTACTCTGTCTAGTTTGCTTTACAATGCTAACTGGCGTCTAGGTCTCACTCAACCACCTCATGCTTGGGCGATTATTCCTCCAGACTTGAATATATCCCGCCACGTCGAAGTTCTTCTCTCTGCCGACTCAACGATATGCACGGTTGATACGCTCGAATGCATTGATCAGCGATTGTCCCAAGGTCCCTTTACCCACATCTCGCCCTCTCCCAATGGCAAAACCCTCGCTCTCCTCACATTTACCGGCTCTCTACTCGTAATATCAACAGATTTCCAGCGTCACATAACGGAATTTGACACTACTTCTATTCATGCGGATGGCTCTATCCAGCAAGTGGAATGGTGCGGCAACGACGCGATCCTGGTCACTTGGAGTTCGCTCGCGGTTCTTGTAGGGCCATTTGCGGATACACTGGAGTAAGTCCAAAGTTTCGATTCGACCAGTCGATATCATTTCTTTCTATTAGATTTTTCTATGGCGGCCCAATATTTGCGGTCACAGAGCCTGACGGGGTTCGTGTTATGGGACCTGACGTCTGCGACTTGATTCAAAAAGTCCCTGGTTCGTCCTGTTCTGTTCTGCTGACAGCAGCTCATAGTTTCATTCAGCCTCGGTGCTCTCGATCTTCAGACCTGGTTCCACAACCCCGGCATCCATCCTTTACGATGCATGGCAAAGCTTCACTGATCGTTCACCGAAAGCCGACGAAGGCATCCGCAGTATACGTCCCGAACTCTCCACTGCTGTCGATCAATGTATCGATGCTGCTGGCCGCGAGTGGGAACCATACTGGCAGCGCAGTCTACTGAATGTAAGGATCGGTTTCTTGTCCCGATATAATGCTGATAGAGTCGTTTGTAAAAGGCTGCCAAGTTTGGAAGAGGGTTCTTGGATTTCTATAATCCGACGGACTTCGTGAATATGGGCCAGACGTTGAAGGTTCTGAACGCTGTCAGATTTTATGAGATTGGGATACCATTGACCTATGACCAGTACGTTGTGCACCGTCTCCTGGCTTGTCATACTAAATTCGATGTTCACATAGATATCAATATGCCTTCCCTTCTTCCCTCGTTGAACGCCTAACAGCTCGAAACATGCATCTCCTCGCCCTCCGAATATCCAGCTTTCTGGGCATGAAGCCAGACCACGTTCTCAAACACTGGGCGAGCGCGAAAATACTCAAATCGAAACCATCTGCTACGGGCGGAGATACCAACGGAGATGAAGAAGTCTGTAAGATGATCGTTGACAAGTTCAATCAGCTAGGCGGCACGGACGTCAGTTATGCGGATATTGCAAAGCGTGCATGGGAGGTGGGAAGGGCTGGATTGGCCACGAAGGTACGTGTACCAGGCTGAAAACTTACTCAAGCTCACGGCTTTATAGTTGCTGGATCACGAACCAAATGCTTCGGACCAAGTTCCGCTCCTGTTGACGATGAAGGAAGACCGACTAGCGCTGGAAAAGGCGGTTGATAGTGGAGACACTGACTTGGGTAAGGCTTCATCTCATCTTCTTTTGCCGATTTTTGACTTTGGTTGCTCACGCTTAGTATATACTGTGCTTCTCCATCTACACCAGCGACTCGCTTTGGGCACGTTCTTCCGTCTTATTGAAGATGGCGGTTCAAGGCTTGCATCGGCGAGCAAGCTGCTGCAGGTTTATGCGCGAGAACAGAATAGGGAAATGCTGCGCGACTTCTATTATTCGGATGATCGGAGGGTGGAAAGCGCAGTCCTTGCATTGGATGAGTGTGCGCGTATTTCGGTGAGTTCGGCGGGGTTGGTCCTTCTCGACCTTTCTCATGCTATGCATAGGATCCGACGTCCAAAATTGCAAGCGTGAAGTCTGCCCAGAAGTTCTTCAGTGAAGACAAGGATCGCACATTCGAAGCCAAGGTATTTTGGCCGTGTTCATTTGTTCAGGGAAAGGTTCACTCCCTTGGCAGATGATGGATGAGTACGTGCGACTGTTGACGTACCAGCAACAACTTGAGAAGGAGGCTGATGGGAAGATATCCTTCTTTGGGATGAACATCACAGACACGCTGAGAACATGTTTACTGAACGGCATGTCGAGGCGTGCCGACAAACTGAAAAGTGATTTCAAAATCCCGGACAAGAGGTGAGACTGTTTGGAGTACATGAGAAGCACAAGTTAACGGACGCAAAGGTTCTGGTATGTCAAACTGCAGGCGCTTGTGGAACAACGGGATTTCGAAGGTCTCGATGCGTTCGCAAAGTCCAAGAGGAGTCCGATTGGATACGAGCCATTTGTTCGACGTCTAGTGGAGAATGGATACGCGAAAGAGGCCGTCCCTTATGTGGCACGATGCGATTCTCCAAAACGCGCGGATCTTTATGCAGACTGCGGGGAATGGCGTATGGCCGGGAAAGAGTGTAAGGAACGTGGCGATAAAGCCAAACTTGAGTGCGTTAGATTCCCCGTTGCGTTTGACAACGTTGATTAACGTCTTCGTGCAGCGAATTGAGGAAGAAGTGCCCGAATTCGCTCGTTCAGCGAGAGCTAGATCAAATAGCGTCTACTATGAAGTAACTATCTCGATCCCGTTCTTCCGGTTCTTCACAGTGTAATGTTTGGAGGAAGTGGTAATTGGTCTAATGTACATGACCGTGCAACAGGCGGTGAATGTCGGAAACTCAACATCGCGGCGCTTGGGGAAATGCAAAATGAACGAAGTAATAAAGGAGTCACATTTCGAACCGAAAGCAAGAAGCAAGATAGAGCTAAGCGAGAAAGCAAGACGGCTCGTACAGACGGATAAATACTACTGTTAAATAGATGAGGCTAGTACTGCCAGTTAATACCTGGGTAAGTGAGACCGTTGACCAAGTTCTGATCAATCTGGACTTGGGTATTGCTACACTGTATGCGAGTTGAATCCAATCACGTCGATTGTGGGAAGGAGGGGAAAACTCACGAATAGAGGTACACCGACGGTCAACTGACCGCCGCCATTCGCAATCTTGGTGTTGAGTGAATTCTTCGCAACCTGAAGGAAACTGTTTGCCTGAGTGATGTACGTTTCTAGCCAAAGACAACGTCAGTGACAGATGGTCTTTCGAATCGGGGTACGTACGCAGATTGCTCTAGAAATGGCATCTCGTTCGTCAGCTCAACCTCACACAGCACACGTCGGACTTACGTTAATCCAATTCCTTGGAAGCGGGTTCAACGGACGAAACGAAGTTGAGCTCACCGACTCACCGATAAAGTGTGTTGATCTGAATTGGCGCCACACCCAACGGAGCGAGGACTAGGTTGTTGTACCTGTGCGACGACAGTCAGGCGAACATCAGATACAAGTCAGATATCGTTTACTGTTGGAAGAAATCGGTATAGTCTTGCAGTATACCATTCGCCACATGTACGAACTTTCCGTGAACTCTGCATCCAGTCAGAAGCAAGCGAGGGATACGCAGCGTAGACGCTTACTGAGGGTCATTCATGTACTCTATAGAGGCGCCGGCCTATGTAGCTAGCTTGGAGGAGCTGTTCGAACGAGACCGCAACTACTCACCTGGCGAATCAGATACAGGATCGTGCCAGGCTGTTTACTGTTCAAGGTCGAGGACTGGGAATATATCATGAGAAACCGGTCGTGATCGACGATGAAAGAGCTATTGCCTTTCTGAATTGACGGCGTCCGTTGACGATGAACTTTGATCAACAATCAATGCCAGCATCATATACTATACTAATCGACTGGGACTTACTGCAGCTCTGAATTGGAGAGTCAGCTTTCGTGACTGATACTAATAGTGGCACACTTACTTGGCTTCATTGGCGATCTGATTGAGTACTGTACAACAAAAGTCAAGACGCACAGGAAAAGAACGAACGATTTGACGTACAAGGCATATCGTCCGCCGCAATTGTCAAGTGGGGGAGCCGACCTCGGATTGCGTTTGCAAGTGAGTCCTGCTGACCTTGATTGATGAATGGCTTCGAATGGCGTTATACTTAGTTGCGTGCTGACAAGAGGGAACGTACAGTGCCGAAGACCCAGTCCCTTAGCCATGCACAGTAAGCCTGGTTGTTCAGTTGAGGCGTGTTCTGCATAGGTCTAAACACATCCTGATGACAGTCAATGGTAAACGATAGACGTCATGCTGGGCCAAAAGTCCTACCTGCATGAACGCCGTGATCATCTGTAAGAAAGATCCGTTCTTGAGGATGCTAGTAAAGGAGTAAGAGACGTCTTACCTGGGCCTCGTAGACGTGCTCCCGAGCGTAACCTGTTCGTGTGGTTTGGGCACCGGTATTGGGGTTTTGGGAAGCCCACTTAGTGAGAGATAAGTCCGAAACCAACCAAGGACAGAGCGAAAGTGGTCGGTACCGGTTGATTGTTATTCCCATAATTCGCAACAGCGAAGGATCCCGGGCTACAGAACACTAAATAGAGAACAATTAACCAGAAATAACGGAGCGTACTTCGTCGATGCTGCGAGGTCATAGTGACCCAACGTATCTGTATTTCGGTAGAACGGTGGTGTGATAGTCAGTCTGAGAAAGATAAGTAGAAGGCCATAGACGTCGGGGGAAAGTGCCCATACCCTGCACAACCGGTTGCAACTCGAGCGAATATATCCCCGCCTACACTATACTGTGAAGAGTTGACGAGAAAAGGCGAAGTAGCACGTACGTTCATATAATTCGGTTTCGGTCATATTTGCTTCGAAGTGACGCCGCTCAAGTTCATCGTCGACATCATCTGGATCGTTCGGGTCATCTGAATCATCCGCCAGCTCACTCTGACAATCAGTAGCAGATTTAGTGGGACACGACAGATCGCCATTGAAAAGCGACCGTCGAGTGAGGGAATGTCGTTCAGATTCGTTCCAGTAGCTGGGAAATTCATCTAGTAATGAGTCGAATGGTGCATATGCAGGTCCTGCTTCTAGCAGTGGGTGGTAAAGCTCCAGTTCCCTCTTCGTCGATGATCCAAAGTGAAGGGTGTTCCTAGAAAGCAGGTGAATATATTCGAATATCGGCATTGAATACGCACTCATAGATTGTCCATTGGTTATGATAGAAGTTGAAGGGCCCCAATACGGACGTCCTTGTTGATCCGGAAAGCGTATCGACACCCTAATCACTAGATGAGGCAAAGGAACGAGTAGTGAACGGTACGAGCCATACACCTTGAAAGTCCAAGGACAAGCCAACATTAACCCCGGCACTTTCGAGATCAGCGGTTAATGTCAAGCCCAGATTAGCATCGGCCGAAATGTAACCTGTAGATGTGTTGATCTTATATGCTGATCGACGGCGAGCTACTTACCAATAACGCCTTGGTGGGCTGGAGTACCGGGGAAAAGGTCTACTACCAGACCGGCCTCAGGAATGACGTGCAAGCTACAGTGAATGGTCAGAGAGCTACATTGTGGCAGGTAACGCTTACTTGAGAGATCCACCAATCTGTATGTCAAGATTGGGAGTAATCGTCCATCCTGACGTTTGCCCATCAGATGTTTTCTGAGTAAGAGGTGAAGGAAATACCGTAAGGTGTTGGTTCAACGTTGCCTCCAATACCGTGATCTGAATTTGATGGATCACCGACAAGGCCCCATGCAACACGACTAGAGGATGATAAGGGAACCTTACATGGTTCGAAAGGCGTAGCGCTACGCACCCCCCAGGGAATCGATACTGATTTGTGACCCCAAATGTCCCGCTAGCCGAGATTTTACCTTCAAGCAGCGCGTCTGGCGATGACGTCAGACGAATATTCCCTCTCCAGAACTACCACACCTACAGACGTTGAATGTTGGACCAATTGTGACTTCAATCTGAGCTTAGCCGGAATAATCACAAGTAATAGTAGCAGTAAACACACCTATTCCCGGATATGACAACTAGTAACGAAGGTAGACTCAGCACGGCCAGGGAACCACCATAAACAAGAATAAGCTTACTCCAGGCCAAGAAACTTGAGGAATCAATTGCAATCTGCCGCTCGTATATGAAACTGTGGCCATGCCGGAGACCTGGAACCCCAAACTAGCGGAAGCATCGGAAGCCGCGTAGATATAGGCCTCGTTGACATTTGGAGGGAAAATCTGTTCATTGTGAGTGATATAGCGCAGCAGACAAAGCCGCGTGACGCACAGTTCCTTGCATGTAATATCCATACGTGATATGCAAGTTGGCAGACCCGAAGGCAGTGACATCGAGGGACGCAGTGAACTGAGTAGTACCGGCATCGTTACCGCAAGACTGGCTAGCACTATACAACACCTGATGGAAACTCTGGCCCATTCCAAGGTCAGCATTGGAGCCAGCTTCGACTTTATTAACGCGAGAAAGCCAGTCTCCGAAGGAACCGAACCATCTCTGTTCAATGAGACCCCGTTTGACAGATGAACCAGGATCTAGATCGCAGCATCAATATGGGTGACACAGAAAGATGAATGTACACTTGCCAGCTGTATCAATCTCAGACCAATATCCACTTCACGACTTGAGCATCGTACACCAGAAATGGTAAAACGGGAAACTCACGGCATGTTGGTTGCGTCGACGCGAACCAGGACCTCCCCATCAGCAGCAACTCTAGTCTCAGCGCTGTTAAATAGGCGTTAGTATTCATACTTGAAGAAACAGCTGCTGTGACCTACAGCAGGTGGAAGTTGAAATCGAAATGCATCTCATAGACAGGGTTCGCATCCGGCTTCTTGGACGAAGAAGCATTTGGGAGCGATATCATGTTGTTAACCTCAAGATGGGCAAGACGAGAATAAGGGCCAGGTCCGCATCCTTTGGGCATCTTGATGATACTGAAGGTGTCTTTCAGTCAGTAGGACTGGTCGCTTCAACATACAGGAACGTACGTGTTCTTTGCGCCTTTTTCGAACACCGCAGAGCATCCGGAGGAAGGGTCGTCTTCTGGTTTTGAGCAGAAGGCCGTGACGTTTTGAAGGTCGCTCGAGTCTGAACATCCAATAATCACCCAGTCTGATGCCAAATCAATGGTCGAGAGGAGTGAAGAAGGTCCCTGGTATACAGGATCAGATTTGATACTCGAGAGTTTGTGAACTTACATCCATCGCGATCATGCCGAAAGCGTTGTTATCCTCACCAGCACCTCCATTAGGGGTATTCTCGTCAATGGGATCCTCCTGGATTGTGGGTCTGAAGTCGCCATTGGGAAATGGGTTCTCGAACAGGTCATCCTAACGCAAGGTGTGAGCAGCATCAGTCATACAGTTGCAGGACCTAACATACAGCATCAATAGGGCTGAGAAGACTTGCATCCGAAGGAGGGAAGCTGTATTGGGAGACAAGTCAACGAAGTGCTTTGTCATTGTATGTTAGATCCTTACCAGCACAAAGACTTCTCCTGTGCGCCGAGGCAGGCGTGAAAGATATTAGTATCTCCGTAATCTGTTAAAGAGTCAGTGGACGTGGTATCAAATAAGAAGATCACTATACAGTCCGTAGCCTTCGTGAAGGTACCAGCGGGACATTGCTACAAGAAGTAAGTTAATGGTATCGGTCTAAGGCAACGAGTATACATACATTATCATTACAGCTGAAGAACCAGTCAGTATCACTAATTGTCTACAAGCGCAGAGGACGTACTGATTCGATTGGTGTCCTACGAAAATGGCACAGATTGTTAAGAGAGTACAAGTCAATAGAGAGACAATTCTTACCGTCTGACATCACAAACCAGAAAGAACGACACGTTAGTCAATAAGGTGTGCATGAGCGGTAGACTTACACCTGAAAAAAAATCTTGAGGAACTTTTCAAAGGAGGATGATGATACAACGAACGTACCATTGGCAGTTTGTGGCCGCCGCGATCTGTGCGGGTGTCAATCCAGACTTGCAACAAAACTCCTTGTGCCCCGAAGAACATTTGTGGCCAGTTCCCCCTGCCTTACACTTCAATAATATGCATGAATCGTATGGTTACGAGTCCTTACATGAATCGGCAGCCAGGCTGATTTCGCCAGGCAGGCAGACGCCGTCACAACCGAAGAGATCGGCTAAGCCATGTTTGTTATTGGATAGCACAGAGCCTGAAAACGGTACAAACCTGATCCGCGCCACTGGCAATCTTCAGGAATTTGACTATAAGGAGTTCGAATATCCTTCCGATACGTGTCAAGCGAACTCACTCTACGGGACAGCAAACAGGCCGGCCCTGGTCATGACTGCAGCCTACAGACAATGAGGACACATGTCTAGGCATACCCAACAGTTCGACGTACCGCTCTTGGGGTTTGCTGGAATGGCGGAAGAATTCACTACCTACAATCGATTCGCCACGAGCACGTACCTAGGTCTCCAGTAGTAACATCTACCGGAATGTGAGATTCTGAGTGAGACACTCTTTTTTACTGAGCAGACTAACCTGTCATCTGGACATAACCCGAAGGGCAGGTCTCGCCGCATCCGACCTGCGTGCAAGAAGCGCCGTCTCTAGTGTTGACATCATGCGCAGCAGGGATTTGTACGGCTGAGATGTAGTTGAGCACCACTGTAATCGTCACGGGGACAAGTACTCACTTGGATCTTGCCCGAGGACGGCAGAAATGGCCTACGGTAAGTTGGATGAATGACGTAAGATTTACGCCACAAAAGCAGCATACCGTTCCACTAAGATTAAGTGATTAATTTACAACGACGAAGCATCAAGGAAACTCTTACGCGAAGTCGTCTTGGTCCACGGCCCATACCATTAATCCGC
>QLPD01002294.1:0-29348 GCA_003314085.1 Hymenopellis raphanipes
TTACTTCGGGAAGCTCAAAATCATCCTGAACGATAGGAATCCCCTTGTTGCTGCCCGAAATGCCCTCATTTTAATGGTGCTTGGTATCGGCGACAACGTGGTATGTCATTATTCCACTATTTTTTGTGTAACATGACTCTGATCGTTATTCCAGGAAGAAGCTGCTGAGTATGCACTTCATTTGTGGTACTCTGTCTTTCTCCCAATAGAGATCTCCCACCGCTTCACCGTAGGCCTCATGCAGCACAACTTGATTACGGACGGCTTATCCGAAAAGGAGATTCGAGTCACCAGAAGCAGTACGATGAGGATGAAGTTTGGATCTCTGACTGCGACTCGGCTTATCGAGTCTATGGACCTCAACAGGATTGAGGCGTCGGCCGGGAACGTGGCGCTTAATGCGATTATGAATGCTCCGGAGAGGGCGGACTACCGTGATCGCTTCTACGCGAGATTGAAGCCCTCCCACCGTGTTGCGATGGAGGAGTGGCGGACGTTTGGGCTAGTCATGCCTTTTGGGGCGGTCAACGCACATCTCAATCGCCCTAATCCGACGTTGTTTTTGGAGAATACACTGCTTCTGAGCGATAGCGCGAATCCCCTGGAAGGTTGGGAGTAAGTGCTATGTTTCAACATTTTCCTCCTGTTAACAGGGCGTCGTGTAGTATTCCGTCAGTGATCGAATCTGGTCTGGAACACGGCGCTACGGAGCAGGATATCATGGGATGTCTCTACTTTCATGTCAAGGACCAGCTAGTGGCGTTTTGTGAGCGACTGCGCCGATTCCGAATGTCGATTTGGATGTACGACGAGGACGCGGTGGAACTTCCGAAATCGTTGCCTGCCGCCGTGCGTACCTTTGACCGCGTGGAGGTGTCGAATATCATGGATTCGAATTACGTGGGCATTCCAAAGGTGCTCGAGACGTGGGGTCCGCTCCTCAATCGCCGGTATAAAGACTCTGTATTGATTGGATCGTTCATTAACTGGGCGCCTGAGACGCCTGGGGCGATTGCGTCTCATTCCCCGCCCGTTGCGCAACGGTGTATGGCTGTGATGAAGAGTCGGTTACCAGTATGTTGCACTAAATGTTGTATCTGATTTTTGACTAATTTCGTCGAACTGACAGGAGAAACTTGGGGTCGACTCGATGCTCAACCCGGACTCTTCGAAAGTTATGAACATGCTTTTTAGTTTGGATCTGTTCAATGAGACTTCTATGATTTTCAAGGCATACCTCAAACGAAAGGGCGCCGATGGTGCAGCGCGCAAGGTGGGTCTTCGTATGAGGGAGAAGAATGAGGTTGTGCCACATGTGGGTATCTCCTAGGAATGTCTTTGGGTTACGTTGATTGAACTGGTTTTTCAGAGAATCGCTACGAGTGTCAAGAGCGATTGGAGTATCCTACCTGCGATCAACACGGATGAAGATTGGTACAATTTGGTAGGAGTTCGTCCCCGTGTTTGCAGGTCCTTATGCTTATTGACGACCAGGCATGTCTCAGTGGGCTTAATCATTGCGAGAGGTTTGTAGAGTGGACGGTGCTATGAGTGGGGATCGATGTCTTGTGTACATACCATGCGCTGTCGTGTCTGAGCCAATATTAAGTAGGTAGCGCGGTGTGTGCAGGCAATGTTGTCGGTTCTTCTTCTGGCGCCGAACGATCATGATCAGAGTTACTCCTTGTGCCCGTTGTGCGACCCCCTCAATCTCCTTTATTGACACTCAATTAAGAACTGCTACAGTCTTGTCTGTTCACGTATAGAACAGCTATAATGAGAGTCGAGCGGGTCCCCGCTGGATTTATGAAACCGTATACTGAGGCCCCAGTTGGCGGACCAACAAACGGGCATGCCAGGACCCTCAGCTCCATGGCTCTCAGAAGAGACTATTCACACCCTCGATCGACACCCTATCTGCATCGATAACTATTCAGTCTTATTTTGCAAGTCGAAATTGCGGGATTTAGCGGAATTCGGAATCATGCGCCACACAGTGCTTCATCGTCTTTTGCTACTGTGAACCACCATATGTACTTTGTTTCCCGCTTTACACTGACGGCCTGCAGTTGTACAAAGCGTATTTGATTATGTTCAAGCCTCGTTCGAGTTCGAGGGGTACGCTCAGAGATCGCCCGAGTCCATCCTCTCCTCTTTTGTGATCGCGTCGGAATCGCGTAACATTTCCGTTCTTCACTTACCTCTGTTGTTTGCGAGTAAAGCACGATGATTACTATGAGATCAAATCGAGAACTATACTTTCTGAGGAGCTCTAATGGGTTACACTGGGCCGAAACGCCGTTTTAAGGTAAGGCCTACGTAGAGGCTACAAATACCGACGGTCAGCTAGTGCCCGGATGGTATGCCCTCGTCATACACTAAAACACATACATCACTATCGACAAACCATCCCATCCAAACACTATATTTTTGTGGCGTTACGTTGAGAAGACATTTCAAGCCGAGCCGCCCCACAGCCTGCTCCGTGTTCTTTCCTACCATCACCACCATCCATGGACTCTCTATTTTCCCTAAGTATAAACGCCTCCGCTTCTGAAAGATTGTCAATCCACGCAACTCGCTCGGGGTTCTGTCGGTAAATACCTTGTGCGGTAGAAAAATATGAATGAATAATTCAAGCAACGTACAACTCATAATATTTCTACCCTCCACCATGCTAGGGACGTCGTACTACATTGGGCGGTCCCAGGCCTCCACAAAGAAAGAATCATGCGCCACTGCATGCCCACGTGCCTCATCGTCTCTACCACCACCATCATTTTTTTCCCGCTTGCGTTGCCCCATCCTCTCCTATAATCTGTCATTATACTTTATGTATGTTGTTCTGCTCATTCTGTTGGGCGATTTTGACTAATCTCGAAATAGTCGCCATGGCTATCGTCGACACCGCTTCTCATCTGACAACCGAACTACGCAAGGCGGCACATTTCCTAGTCTCGGAGTTCGATATAAAGGCTCCTACCGTTGACGAGCTAGACAATATCAAGAAGCCCAGACGGCGACGACCTTCTCCGGACCTTCCCCAGGCGCATCTTCTCAGCCAGGACCAAATCGTTGATCTTCTTGTCCAGCTCCCTATCACGTCGACCATGAAGAAGCTCATCAAAACTGCGCGGCGCCGCGTATTGGGACTCCCAGACGAATTGGTCGAAGAATGGTCGTATGTCCGAGGACAAATCGTGCTGGCAGAGGCCAACAAAGATGAACTCGACGGCTCGCGCGAGCCTGATCTCGATTCGCCAGACGTTGCTGCATCCCATATTTCTTCCGCCATCAACTCGCCCGGTTCTACGTCGTCTTCTGTAGAAGGACCGCCCTTTTCGGAACAGCCTAGCGAAGTCTCCCCTGTCGCTCCTTCCTTGCCCAAGCTAACGTCGGACCTGCAACTTCCACTAGAACACGCCATGTCCTCGACTGATGACAATGAACGAGGCGCTTCGAATGATGAGCAGTGTCTCTCCAGATCGTTCTCAGTCGACGTTCAACGTTACAGGCCTGGTACATTAGTGCCGCCTCCAGGAGGAATGGAGTCGGGACGAGAAGCATGCAGGGCAGATGAAGGTGTGAAATGGGCGGTGCTAGAAGGTGTGGAGAATGAGGTGAAAGGTTCCGGTTCTAGCGCGTGCGAGAACCAGAAAGACTTGGTCCCGGTTGACGATGGTGTCGCGGATGGGCAGAAGGCCACGGGATCGGAGCCTGTCGTCCATCGCTTGGATAAGCGAGCCCGTGAAGATGAGGATACCGACGATGGTCAACAACGAGCTCGTCATGCTCCCCCTACTCCTCCTGCTGGTGGATTTTTGTCCTCACTGGCGAGCTTCTTTAGTGCCAGGTATCTTGAATGATTGCTCTGTATATTACATCCCGACTCGATTTGTACGTCTATCAAACTAGTACCCCCTGCAGTATGTACATGAAATTTGCTAGTTGTTTTGTTGGTGGGAAATTCGGATTTCATGGCGTCGTTTGTGGGTTGTCCTGTAAAAGCGGGCAGGGGAGAAGAAGACACATCGAGCTCATACGTGCGAAATATTCATGGTGTCCAGTCGTATTCAAGCTTTGTTGAAACTAACTCATCTCCTTCAATGGACCAGCATTTGACCTGATCATGATCAATCTCTTTTATTGACAGTTGAGAACTCCTACACTCTTGTCTGTTCACGTATAGAGCAGGTATAATGAGAATCGAGCGGGTCCCCGCTGGACTTATGAAACCGTATACTGAGGCCCCATGGCTCTCAGAATAGACTATTAACACCTCAACATTTTATCTCCTACATCGCGAACTATGCCGTCTTGTTTTTCGAGTTGAAATTCCAAGATTCAGTAGAATCCGGAATCATGCGCCACATCCTTCATCGTCTCTTGCTTCTGTGAACCACCCAGTAAATTCATGGACTTTGTTTAAACACCTGCCATCGAGATGACAGAAATGTTTAAACAAATCGATCCCCATACTTGATGCACTGGAAGGGATCACAGGATTCAATGGGGTGTTCAAATACAACTGCATGTTTAAACAACTGGCAATTAGACTGGGAAAAAATATGTTTAAACTCGAAGGACTAAATAGAACAGATGTTTAAACGCGAGCTTAGTCTGCTACTAGTACTGAACCGAACCGTGGCCAGCGTTTAAACATGATCAGCCAGTTTAAACACAATCTGCTCAAACACAGGCCCATAAAACTTCATGTTTAAACACACCGTAGACGCAACGCGTCGCCGGCGTGCAGTCTCGCAGCCGAGAGCAATAACTCCCACAATATTCGTAGGAGAAGGAGATAAGGAAAGTGCAGCAATGAGAAGCAGATGAGGGGACCGACGGCCAACTGTAAGAACTTCATCTCAGCAGGACACGTCAGTAGGTTCGCGCTGGATGGAGAGCACGACACACCTGGTTCCATCACTCGCAGAACGCACATCAAAAAATACGGCAAGGGTAGCTAGGCGCAGACTTCGGCGAGAACGACGTCAATCAACATAGCGAAGGTGGTGGTGGTGGTGATGGTGGTGGTGGTTATAGTCATGGATCAACAAACGCACAAGGCCAAACAATGCCATCGTTCGGTCTCGGCTTGGTCTCGACCGCTCGGCCAAGGAACACGTCCATCAACTTAGACTTGACTTAGACTACCACCACCAGCGAAGACCGATACGACCAGCAACGCGCACGGCTATCGACGCCAACGATACTGGAGCTGTTTACGGCACCTGCGACCGACTTAGAGTCGTCGCGCATTGTCACGGAGACCGACTTTGCGTCGTCTCCATCTAGATGTGGAGTACCACGACGCACGCGTAAGCCCTCCCAGTGAGGCTGCTCTGTCCTCTATCCGGGCTTGAAGCGACGTATACGTCGACGTCTCCGCCGCCATTGTAGTGCCCGCGTAAGCCCTTTACGCTAGGCCGCGTGAGTGCGTAAGGCCTCTGAGTTGAGGCAGTAACACTACTGCAGGAGGACGGGACTACGACTGCCGACGCATAGAATCCCTTTTCACATGTCGAAAACGGCGCAGAACGCATTGCTGCTCGTTCTGCACCCCCAAGTGCGTGCTTTTGCTTTATCATTTACTGACTGCGACCACGTTTTCGCCAGAGTCGAGATGCCCTTAAGGTATGTACGTCCCATCTGCCTTGCCGTTAACCTGCGCAACCTGAATGTACGTTTTGCTTTCTTTAGAGGTTCCGCCGCTCTTCAATGGGCTGCACATGTTGTAGCTTGGGGAGGACACCGTTGAGAGGAGTAAGTCCCAGCTCTCTTTCCGACATTGCTAGTATGCACTGACTACCTTAACGTCGACCCCTGCAATTTACAATCATGTCCGCCCAAAATGCATTACGTTGCTCCCAAGGTCTTCTGTCTGACGCCGACGCGTCGTGCGGGCCTGCCGCCGCTGCCGATGACGACGACTGCAGCAAATGTGACAGGCATGGTGCCGGTGTCTGTAGTGTAGTGTATTATGATTTGTTTCACACAATTGTTGTACTTCCATGTTTAAACAGTCTGATTGTGTATTGAATAGTTCAAATCAATGTGTTTAAATCCTGTCCATGTTTAAATTCCATCCATGTTTAAACATATCCTCAGAGACGTCTGCCAGCTCACTAATACTCACTCCTCAGGCCATCTTTTGTTTAAACATTTCTGTCATCTCGATGGCAGATGTTTAAACAAAATCCATGAAAAGTCAGGCTCCACTTTAAAGGACTGACAAAAATGAGACGAAGAGGACACAGATAGCGGGCTTCACCGCTCACTGGGGAAGGACATAGGAGTTTTGACGCATGTAATCGCATTGAGACGCGACCAAAACTGCGAAAGAAGTTAGCAATAGAGAACAGAAAACAGTAGGTCGGAAGGCTTAGTACAAAACACACGTCCAACACAGTCCGCAGGTATGCCGACAGCCAGTCTGCTCCTTCAAGGAAAGCCTGATTCAAGGTCACGCTACCGACATTTGCCACGTTCATGGATTTGAATTCTTGCTTTCCTGTACAGTACCGTCGAAATAGTCAGTCCACCCAGATTGAACATGAGTAAGACACACACGGCGGATCACAATGCAACGTACTTTGTTGCTGGCCGAGCTTTGTAGCGCAAGATGAGCCACAACTGACAAACAAAGAGTGCACAACTGGTCATGTGTCTTGTTTGTTGCCGTTCACTGACCTCTTTGTATCTAGGCGTTGAGCTCCTCAGGCTTTAACCAACACCACCACCTTCCAACACTCTCCCTCCATCATCATGAGCCAGCGTCGTCGGGAAAAGCTCGTAAAGAGCGCGGCCGATGACATTCGACGTGGACGACTCCTTATCGGCGTCTCCAAAGACCACATACACCGACACATCCAAATCGTCAATGGCGTTGTTACCATCGAAGAAACCCTCGCCACCATGGATGCCATTCCCATTGTTACCGAAAAGGCGCCTTGGATGGTATTGGGCCCCAAGGACGACGATTCCCAGGACATGTATAATCCTACGGCCTACAACGATGGCGATGAGAACGACTCATCGACGAAGGACACTGGGAAAAAAGCTGAGGAGTCCGCGCCCAAGAAAACACAAGTACGTGCTCTTTACTTACTATTGACAAACGGACTACTAATTTGTAACCACGGCAGACTCGTCAAGCAATCGAGAACTTCGTTGATCGCCTTCCCGACTTTCATGAAAGCGGTTGTGGCACCAGTGTCGAGGTCATGAAAGTCGGACCCCTGGCCTCAGAAACAAGATGAGTCGGCGGCGGAGGCAATAGTACGCTTTCGTGAGATCAGAAAAGGATTGAGTAGATGGAAGGTGCCCAGCCTACACCATTATATCTCGTCTGTATGATAGTATGGAGTAGTAGAAAGATGAGAAACAATAAACGAATCGTTCAGTCGACAGGGTGACCTAGGGTGACAAAGCACAAGGCACGTGGAAGGAACGTGATTCTTGCTTCGTCTTTCATTCTTCACGGTCAACCAAACGGTACACTACAGACGGATGAAGACGACAAGCGTGGCGAGTCAAGATGAGGAAAAGATTTGGACCAACGTGTAACGATCATGTCAGAATCCCTTGTGCCTCTATTGTTCGCGATTAAAGCACGATGATCACTTGGAGATCAAACGGAGAACTATACTTTCTGAGGAGCTCCAATGGGTTACGCTGGACTAGAACGCCGTTTAAGCTCAATGTATATTGAAGGGGCCCGGAGGGTATGCCCTCTCACATACTACACTATCAGCACGCTTCCCCGCCTCTAAATGCAATTTTTTTGTCCCGCTAGCTTTGGAAGCATTTCCTTCAGGCCGCGCCAGCGCCCACTCCTCGTTCCTTCCTACCGTCATCACTGGTGCTCTTTGCCCATACAAGATCTGCTCGCTTCGGTCGCACTATACTCGCCATATCCCATCTCCTTTCGCCTGATTTTTGCCCTGCACGTTGTGGTCCTCTCTCTCCGCTCACACCCTGATCGGCCAAGGACTTGTAGTTTATGCTCGACGACGCATCTCGCTCAAGCTGTATCCTTCTGTGCAAACTCTATGACGTCTTGCTATCATCTAAAGCACGAGTGAGCATGTCCCAGCCTTGTTCGCGTACTGATGGTGCGCTTAATGACATCGTTTCCTTCCATCCCGCCGCCGAGGAGTCTTCCCCTCTTTCGGGATCTCAACATCAGCGTCGGAATGGCGCAAGTGACATTTCCGTTCTCCACTTGCCTCTCTCGTTTGTTAGTAAAGCAAATCGATTACTGGGAGACCAAAGTGAGCACTATACTTTCTGAGGAGCTCCCATGGGTCTCACTGGGCTGAAACGCCGTTTAGGTTAAGGTCTACCTAGAGGCTACGAATAAACGGTCAGAAATGTGCCCGGACGGTATGCACTCATTACAAACTAAGCACATACATCACTATCGACACACCACCCCGCATCTAAACTCTCTTTTTGTGGCGCTACGTTCGGCAGCACAAGTACTGGTGCCCACTCTCCATTCAATACCCAAGGATATCATCCCAGGAGTGCTTTCGTGTAGCCGTCCCAATCCCTATTGGAGTCACAGGGGTGCGCTCCAGAAGAAAAAACACCTTTCTTTCCATCCCTGGCACCGCCGAGTCCTTCCCCCTCTTTCGTGATTAGTCGGAACGGCCCAAGTGACATTTCCGTTCTTCACTTGCCTCTCTCGTTTGTTAGTAAAGCACAATGATTACTGGGAGGTCAGATTGAGACCTTTACTTTCTGAGGAGCTCCGTGGGTTACGCTGGGCTGAAACGCCGTTTAAGTTAAGGCCTACCTAAAGGCTACAGATAAACGGTCAGAAATGGGCCCGGAGGGCATGCCCTCATCACAGACTATGCACATACTACACTATCGACAAACTATTCCACACCTATGATCTAATTAAACTATCTTTTTGTGGCGCAGCTATTCAAGGACACGTGTTATCAAAATTACTTCGGGCCACGCCGGCTCCTTCCTACCATCACCAACGTCGAGTGACACTCCTTACTAGCGCCGCCTTTCCTAAAATCGACGTCTTCTCTTAATTCTCCCGCTTCTTGTGAATCTATGTATGTCTTTTCTGAGCGACCTAGCTTACACTAACCAAGGCATCTAGAACAGCAAAATGGCTAGCTTAGGTCGCCCCTCGTCTCTTCATTCTCCTTCTGCATGTTCCAAGAGTCTCTCTGAAACTGCCAAAGACCTGGTTCTCGAGTGGACGCGCGACGACTTGAATCTATCGCAATGCATTTCTGACAAGGAGCACCGTTGGATGCTGGAGAGTTTATCGGGAAACCAACACAGTCATTCTCAAGGGCGATTTCCGTCTTCTCTCCAAAAATTCATGGATCTCGCCGTTATTGACGGAGACGAATTGCGGATCGACGGCGCGCGTCTTGTGTCAGTGAAGGATTATCCAAATGCCCTCTTATCTCTCTCTTTGTCGGACACCCAACGGCTGTTTCTTGCTGCTGCTAAGGAAATGTATGCTGGCCTTCCTGAAGATCTAGTCCGAAAATGGTACGCTCTGCGCATGGAGTTGGCGTCAGAGGCAGACCTTCAAGTCGAAAAGAAGAACGAGGACAGGCAGTCGATATCATCGCCAGGTAACGTCGCCCACGAACGCTCTTGACCTGTTGTCTCATGAAACTCGCTCTCCCATCCAGCCTTATCAGAATCGCTCTTAGTCAAGTCTCGCTCGTCGACTCCTCAGCCGTTTCCGGAGTTCATGCCACCCTCACAATTGCCATCCTCGCAACCTGCTCACAGTGCCCTCGGAGAGACGACCTCAGATTCGAACATCACATCCAGTTCTCGGAGCAACGCAATCTTGATTTCTGCAGACACAGCATCAAACTCCTGGTCTAGATCTGACCTTGCGGCTATGATCCCTCCTTCGCCTTCGCTACTGCCAGCTCCAGCTGTTGACTCAGATTCCTCTCCTGAACACTCTTCAGCTCCGGAAGCACGTCCCTCCTCAAACCTGGTATCGCCTGTTGCCGCGGCGGCGGAAGTGCCCTTGTTTGATGACGATGAGGAACTGTCTGCGATGTCGAAGCCAGCGTCCATTCTATTTCATCCTTCTTCTCCACCGCCTGTTCACGATCCCGCCATTGCCTACACTGCAAACGAGTATCGGCGCAACTGCACTGGAGGAGGAAAGGGTAGGACCCCTGGAGGAGCCTGAAGCCACGGAATCGGTGGACCATCGCGCGGTTGAACCTGCGACACCAAGTAATGCTCAGGACGATGACGTCTTCAGCTCGTTAAACCACCTTCTGGACAACACGATGGACTTGAAACCTGTACCGACGCCTGCGCACTTCTCTGTCGCTCATCTCATTGTGGATCCTGTGTCACCGTCGCCTCCGGCCGGCACAGTCGAGAGACAGAGAGTGAAACAGAATAGGGAAGCGCTCATCGCAGGCCCGAGCTCTGGAGAACGCCAACAGATGGGTATCGTGGAAGGCGTTACTGGACGCAAAAGGGCGCGCGAAGAAGAACCTGAAGAGGCGCCTGAGGAGTCGGAGGATCAAGGTAGACCCCGATGCAAATACGCACGTGTAATGGAAGGGTTTTGCAGGATGTGGGAGAACGTTACCAGTCTACCGTCTTATTTTATGAACTTTCAAAGATGAAGTCAACACATTAATCAATACATACTACGCTCTTTTTATATTCATTCTTTATTGTACTGTACACCGTCCTATCGATTTGTTTGTATTTTGTACACATTATACATTTTGTATACTCTGCACCATTTGAATGCAGTGGGAGTTTGAGCCTACGTTCAAGAAGGCGTGTTCTGGCAGACGTAAGAGGTTCCTATGTGTCATTTAAGACACCGAGAAAAGTGGTGTTAGAGATCGATCAAAGGGAAGTGGGCAATATGTGGCGCAGTAATCAGGCCCATCGCATTTCGATCACCGCAGCTAGGAATGAAAGCCCGTATGAACGCATGACGACCTTCATGTTCATTCACTATTCAGCTTGACATGGAAAAAAGTGCTGGTCTATTGGAACCACCCTAATCATGAATCTTTTCAAGTTGAACAAACCATCCAACAAGGATTTTTACTATTAACAGGTACATAAGCTACATAGTAAGATAAACCAACACAGAAAAAGCGAAAACTCCCAAACAGAGCGAGAAACAGCCTACAAAACTGTTACAACATTGCAAATTCCGCTGTACAGAAAGAACTTTGTCCCCATAGTAAGCATTATTATAGACGAAGCTCCTCCCCGACGCTGCGCCACCAAGCACACCGCTCAGCAAAGTTGTCAGTCCTATCCACCATCACAGAGGCATTCAGACCCGCGGCCATGAACCCGCCTTTGTCTGCGGACAGCCACTCCGGCGCACCAGCCACCGCATGCGTGTTCGGGTCCAGCGTCATGGCGAAGCTCGACCACCACGCGACGGCCATGGCGGCGAGTGCAGCCTCGCTGTCGTCGAACGCGGTGAACACGGGCTGCGCGACGGAGGCGCTCGGACCGGAGTTGGTTCCGTCGTAGAGGTAGAAGAGCTCCGAGCTATGTAGATAATACTGAGTTAGATTCAAGCCGTGAATAGTGGATAGTAGGCTTACGTGTGGGCAGCACCGACATATTCGCCCCTCGATGCGAGAACGTTCGGGTCCGGCGCGTCCCAGCGGTAGTTGAAAGCAACTTGGCCGCTGATGTTGCCGATGTAGTAGTCCCAGCCTGAGAGCTAGACGTAAAAGGTCAAGGCTCAGTCAAGTCGCATATGGAAGAGAGACGCACCTCGCTTTCCATGTAAGCATACATCGCACGTTCCCACTGCGTCGTCCAAGGTGTCGTATCATCCGCTGGCGGGTATGTCACCAGCATGGCATTGAGGGTATCGTCAGACTACGTCGCATAATAAGCTCACATCAGTCTCTGGTTGCTTTAAAGCAAGGACATACGAGAGTCGTGTAACGTTTAGCTACGGCAGCCTTAATCTGATCATCAGTCGTAACGGCAGCAGGCTTGCCAACGAAGATAGAACCATCCTGAGCAGTGTGCCCAGCAAGAATAGGAACCTGAATTGTATCAGATTAGAACTTCCGTATACACTACGAGCACACCTTGGAAAAGTTGCCAGCAGCTAGGAGTGTACTTGTAACACCAGGGACATAATCGCCGTCAATGATAGGCATGTACTTGCAGCTCGAGGGCTTGTTGTTGACGGCGGCAACGATAGTCGAAACTACAAAAGCATTTAGAATGAATGACAAGCGGGAAAAGCAGAGTAGAGGCGCGTACTGCTCGTCGAGCGCCAGCAAGCCATGACATCCCGGGCAGAGTCGCAGCCGACAAATGCGGTAACAGCAGAGAAGCACGTCTCAGTACGGTCGTCGGTGTAAAAGGGGTCGTTTCCTGGATATTGACATGAACCTTGTGCACTGTTGGTGGAGAGACACAAGCTTACCAGCACTCTCAATGACAGCAGCACGGAAAGGCTAACAAAAGGTCAGTAGATTATCCAAACGATGAATAAGTTCAACTTGCTGGGTTAGTCTCTCCACCGTATGCCGTGAGATGAAGAGCGACAGCGCCTCCGCCCTAGAACCTGAGTGAGCTTCATACAGTACACAGTATAACGTTACACATACAGCGCTCTCGCCACCAATGGTCACTTTTGTCGGGTCACCACCGAAAGCAGCAATGTGGCGCTGAATCCACTCAAGAGCGGCGCGTTGATCCAATAAGCCATTGTTCACGCTGCTTTTAGGATCCTACAATCAATCGCGTTAAATTTCGCCAACACTCGCAGTAGACACACGCGACATACATTGGTGACAGCCTCTCCTGCGAGGAAACCCAAAAGGCCAAGCTGCGCCTATCAGCACGAGCACGCCTTATTATGAAATAAGACTCACGCGGTACTGGATGCCGACAACGACTAAACCTCCATCAGAATTCGAGACCCACGTATTCCCAGGGAACCCTTCAAAAGATCGTCAATCCACGCGACCACACGCTCGGAGGTCTGTCGGGAATACCTTGTGCGCTAGAAGAAAGGGTCGGGTCAGCGCTCGCAGCCATGAAGGAAAGTCAAGCAAGCAACGTACGAGTTGTAATAATACCCTCCACCATGCTAAGGGGAATTATAAGACTCTCTGCAGCCTAGAAGATTGGATGGAAGGACACACAATGTAAACATAGACCGGAAGATTGCTAGATGCCCCAGCGCCCGGTGGAGTCCAAATGTTAAGGGTGACGCAGTCTACCAGTGCTCAGCAACCCACATGATCAGAAGAAGGGAAAAAACACACCTTCCTCTCCGATGCCCACCACGGCGGGCTGCTGGATGCAGATGGGGCCCCAATTCCGGGCATCGATGACATCGGACTGGCGCAAAGTCCTGGGGCTCTCGTCTATGGCTTGGGGAGGCGCGAAGCGGAGGTCGCCAACGGGCGGCTTGATGTATGGGATGCCGCCGTAGAAGACGACGCCGTCCAAGGTGGCGTTGCCTGCAAAGGCAGCATATCTATATGGATGGATGAGAACCTCCTGTGTGAAAGGGAGATGAAACCGCACCCCAAGTCGACTACGGGACCAAATGAAGATGTGAGAGTAGCCCGAGAAACAGGAGGTTGAATGCCCGCCGTGAGGGCGCGGGTGGAAGAAGATAAAAGAGTGACAGTAAGAGCAAGGAAAGAAAGACGGGACATTTTTAGAGCGTGAAGAGAAAGTGAGCAACGACTGGGTGGATGGCTACTTCTTATATATCGACAGTAGCCGAGTCAGGTCCGGACCTAACTGAGGAGATGGAAGACGTCGAAATCCAGGACCGTCTATAATTTATGCGCGTCGCTGTTGGTGGACCTGTGGGTGTACAAGTCAAGGGTCCATCGGTGTTTATCGCGGGCGAATCTCGGGTACCGTCGCGCTGTAGATAACACCATCCATTCGAAATTCGGTTCTGACGGATCGTTCGAAACTCGGCCCCTGTGGCGCCACGTTGGTTTCTGACACGAGTCTCTTTCAGTTCAGCGCGCTCTGGAGGAAGTGCAGAGAAAGTCACTTACAGGAACCGTACAACCTTCAACAATAGCCTCAGGAGTAATCGGTCGGCGTCTGGTATCCATGTACAGCGTTGTGCAAAGTGGTAGTCCAGGTACACTCGGGTGGATAGTTGTAACCGTAGTGTGCTCATGACAGGTCCCACCAGGCACACGCAGTAACCGCTCGGTGCCTTTACACCCGGGATGGCGAACTCGTGGCGAACGTTTCCGGCTTGCTTAGGAGGTTCAGCGTTGCTTGGCTGAAACTTGGGAAGTTCGTCAGTTCGTCTACAGCGTGCCATTGATGCATCGAGAAAAGCCATCGTGGCTAGAAAGGCACGAAGACGAAAGCGATGAGAGCCATTCAGAATTTCCGTTCGCCTTCTGCTCTCGGTGTCATGACCATCGTCGTCACCACTTGAAGTTCGACCAGGACCAGGCACTTCCTGACCCATGGATGAGGCGCCAGGTCCCACTTCTTCGTCATCGCGCTCGGTGACATCGCAGATTGGTCCCGGAAAATATAGGTCCTTGTAGTCAGTGGAATGAGGATCATGGCCGAGGACGGACGTTCTCGCTGGAAGAACGGAGGAGAAATAACGCGTCCCAGGTCGCCTGGCCCTGGCTCCCCTCTTGGTCATGATCCACTGGGAACTCGGATGAAAGAAAGGAGGCGTATATTCTTCAACGTTCAAGCCACACGAGTAGATGATTGATATATCGATTGCCGAGGTACCATAATGCACAGTGACATGAATTGGAAAGTGTCCTGCCTTATCGAAGCTCGCGGCATGACATGAGAAGTATTCGACCAATGTTACTAAACTACTCTGAATAAGAATGACAACCAACACAACTGGACTGTCACATACCTGAGGCGATAACGACGAGCAAATAGGTGAGCGTTGTATGGTTCTTCTCGAACCGCAAGTAACCTTGAAGAAGGATGAGTAACATGCAAGAAAACAGGATGAGTGAAGAAGAAAGTCAGACAATAATTTCGTCCGTCACGTAGATTCGGACATATGCTTGTAAATTTTGGAACATCATTGAGCAGGAAGGGAGGAATGCTTACCTCTCCAGAAATAAAGTGCCCAGGCCTAAAGAAAAGGGGATGTAAGCCTGCGTTCGGAAAAGACGAAAAAAGAGTCGAGAGGAGAAGGTCAGAGGGTGGTGTGTGCATATGTATGGTTAGCAACACGGGCCCAGCACGCGTAGTGTGTCGCCCGCTAACGTGTCATCTCGTCGAAAAAGTAGGAAAGGAACGTACCATTCTGAAAACGCGAGTCTTGTGGCTTGGGCTTTACCTTGTATTGTTACGCTAGGAGAATGATGTGAGCAAACTGGAAGAAAAAAGGCGAAGCAAAAGGTCAGTTGGTGATGCATGTTACGAGTATGGCTCATCGGAGACCGTCGCCGACTCGGTATGGATGGGTATCATCAAGGAAGGGGCGAGGAAGTGGAAGTGGTGCACACCTTTTCAAATGCCAATCAATTCCACAAGGCATTCAGATCGCGAAGACAAAAAGCTGGAAATTATTGAGGGCTTGAATAAAGAATAAATCGGATAAATGTCGTACCCATTCAATGTTCATCGAGTGGCCAGTGACCTCCCCTTGGTATCAGTGTGTCGCTTTTCCGCTTTTTCATGGTAGCACGAGGAGGAGGAGGAGCAGTACGCATGAGCTAGAGTATAGCTAGTCATGGCCTACGTTAATTGTCAGGAGGGAGCTTGCTACTGCGGCGGCATGTACGCACTAAGTATATTGGAAGTCGTGGTCGTCGGTCGGCGCCAGATATAAACGCGTCCTCGCCTATACCGGAAGAGGCCTACTGTAGGCGTACATCCTCTGCGTCGCTTTCGTCGTCGTAAGTGCGCTGGACGCTGCGCGCGACGACTTGCTTATCGTGGTCGTAAAGAAAAAGTTTTCGCGACCTTGCCATGCCGTGGATGCAGTCAGCGGCATTTCGGCAATCCGGCAACTTGCTGACCCCCACAACCCACCATAAAATCAAGTACTTCGACGAAAGCAAGTCGGATATCATGTCTGGGTAGGATTTGCACTCATAGCCCTGTTTGTATTCTTTCATCAAGCACTCAATTTCAAAAGTCGGGATAAAATAAGGATAAGTAGTTCCCAAATAGTTTGTCTTGATGGTAATCCAACTCAAAGGAAGACGAAGGGCATTCTATCGTTCACGCTGCATTGGGAGCCGGTATTTAAACCCTGTCGGAGTGCAGATTGCTTCACTCTGCAGCTTCCCGCGATATGCCTCCGTCCTCTTGCTCTACAATTGATAGAAACAACTGAACGCCTTGGAAGTCCTTGAGAATTATCAAACACGTGAAGGGCAGAACAACGAGAGAGACCATGGCGAGTGGCGTATGCTTACAGGTGCCAGTCCTCACGATCGTCGAGGCTGCTCGAGAGAACTTGAAGATCCAACTTTGTATCCAAGTCCTGGAGTATATCAAGTTTTAGCACAGGATGAATCTCCAAGCTGAGAGGAATATGCTCCAAATATAATACAACAAAATAGAAGGGGGATACAATGTGCTTCTGTACATAAGTCATACAAATATGAATAGTTGTCAGCGACGTGAAAGGAAATGAAACGGCTTGGAGACCTTGTCCCACATCCGCTCCCATCGTCCGCGCTTCCGCTGTGGTCCGTCCTCATCATCTTCATCCTCCAAGTCCTGAGCGTCCTCCTCCCGAGCCCGCTTTCGTCCGCAATCCGCACCTTGTACAGAGCCCGTCGTACCAGATCCTTCTTCGGAGCCCGAGCTTGATGATGAGTGCGACGCCGTGTTCTCTTGACTTTTCCGGATCGCTCTCTGCGTTGCACGGGCACCTGCAGCAGTCGTAGGAGATTCAGGGCACGGGAGTCTTGAAACTGAAGATAAAGTTGGCGGGACAAGGGTATATATCGAACTAAGCGAACTTGATTCCGTGTCGTCACGCGGACTTGAGAACAGAGCATCAAAATCATCCAGCACGTCATCTTGTACGGTCCTCTCGATCTGTTCGTCCAGGGCCTTCAAGTCAGCCTGCTGCTCTAAGAAACGCTTCAGTCCCCTCTCATACATCCGAGAATGTAGTCTAGTTCTTGGTGTGACCGAAGGCGGTTGCGAGAAAGGTAGTCTCGAAAGATTGGGTGAATCTAGCTCGACGGTGGCGGACGCAAACGCATCTTCGGATACAACGGGCGATACTGAACTGTACTCGATGATATCTTCGGATGATGAGAGGATAGCGGGAACATCAACATTATTGACCAGGAAGGACGATGGAGTCAAAGGCGCTTGCTCCGAAAGAGCAAAGGGGACTTCGTCAACGTCATCGTCAGGTGTGGGTAGTGAAGGATCAGGAGTGGTGACATCGCCGATAGGAAGTAAGGATGGTAAATTATTTGGAACAAGTTTAGAGCTAGAGTGAGGCGAATGGGTACCGGCAGCGTCGAGGGTCTTGTCATCGTTATCAGACAGAGGAGGAAGGGAATCGGAAGAGCTATTATCGGACGCAGAGGTACCAGTGGATTCTTTGCTCTCGCTCTGCAGATCCGCGGGCGGCGCATTCTCCTTGTCAGCGTCGTAATACGGCAAGGCGGACACATGCCAAGCTTTGACGAGGGTTTCCGGGACTCCGATGAAACGACCCTCTACGTCCGAAAGCATGTCCATGACATTTCGCCGAAAGGGTAACGTTGCTAAAATCTGGGCGACTTCGTTGTCCGGGACGACCAGGGCCTTTCCAATGAGAATCCGGCCATTTTGGCGGTACGCCTTTACACATACAGCTCGGAGTTCAACTCGAAGAAGTTTCAGGGCGTTTCTATCTCCATCAGCGAGTGCTGCTATGAGGGCGTAGTCGTCCGCGTTCACCACGAGACTGCAATCTTCGGCTACTTGTAGAAATTCCATGACAGTGCGTCGGGCGAGGGAGAGACGAGTGCCGTGCGAGGTCTCTGGAGCATCATCAGAAGAGGTAGAGCTTATAGTAGGGAGGTTCAATCGTGATGAAACGTTTGTACGACGTCGACCGTCGCGAGAGGTAATGGGAGCCATACTATTTAAATTGTTACAAAATAGTTTTCACGGTATCGTTAGGACACTTACATAGACGTATGAGGATGGAAAGGCGGTGGCGCTGGCAAAAAGAATAGAGATAGTAGTGGTATTGAAGTAAGCGTGTGACGCTCGATTTGGGAGGGTATCGGAGCTTGACCCACCTAACTCCGAGGATGCTCCTTGAAATTAGTGTGTGGCTGAGAGCCGGACATGCTAAGGAAATGCAGAAACCACGGAGAGTGCATGGAAAACATTCCTAATGGTTTCAAAAATCAGGCTAAGGAAAGTGGGTAGTAGATTGGATAGGTTGTTGATAGTGTGAATTTAGTCTGTGTTGAAGGAAGACGAAGAGCCACCCATCGTTCACACTGCACTGGGCACGAGTCTCTGGACCGTGTTGCAGCGTCAGTGCTTTACCTTGCAGCGCCCCGTCGACGGACCCTGCCGTATTCCCCCTTCATAATGTATAGAACACAACGAAGCAACGTGCAAGACATTCCGACTTATCAGAGATGCGAAGAGTAAAGCAATAGGGGAAAATATCATGGTGGTGATCAACATATCGTCGGCAAGATTACATGGGTACAGGAGGATGCAGTTGGCGTGGAATACCGTAAGTCCCAAGGAAGTCACCTCGGTAACCTTTTGTCACCACAAGAACAGCCTCAAGCCGCTCGTCAAACTCCACGTCGTCCATCGAGTCGCTCTTGTTTATCGACACGTCAACCACCTTTTCGATCTTCCCCTTTTCAATCTCGTGATTTACTACGCGTATCGCCGCCTTCAAATTGCTTTCAGTGGGCTGCCTTTGGATTTCGGTCATCGTGGAAGCGACTGCGAACATTAGAGACAGTACGACCAGCAGGATTGCCATGATCGTTGGCGTAGGCTTGTTGAATCTGTTAACTTTTGACAGTGTCGTCGAACTGAAAAGCGGGCGCGATTTCAAGCAGGGAACCCTCGCAAACGGACGAGGTTCCTGATAGATTCTTCGGTGAATAAGTACAGTAAGAACAATAGGCTACTAAATATGGTGAATAAAAGATGTTTAGTATACATACAATGCGCGACACCGTCGCCAAACGCGCGACAAAGGGAACAATGGGGGCGGGTGTCCAAATATAGACAAAGCGACCCACTCAACTCCGAGTGTGAGTGTTTGTTACTCCAATAGAACCGTATCGTCGCAGGGAGTGGCGGTTCGAGTTGTAGCCAGATCGGGTGGGCTATACCGCACGATGTATGTTGATTATTCATTATGTAGTAAAGATCGTGTGTTCTTCGATGGACCAAATGGGAGGAATACGAGGAGGAAGGATGTGTCAAGCGAGTGGGATCGAAGGATTGTGCAGAGATTTTCCAGCAAAATGAGAGAGAGGACCAGAGCCGTTCACAGTCACCCGCAGTACAGGCGGATTTATAATAGTAACAAAGTAAAAGAGAGGCACCAGTAGAACGTTTGCTGGGGCTCTGTAGTTCGAAGGCAGGACGTTCTCCTTCTCGTTCTGGGGGAGCTGGGTCGCGACAGAAAACGCGTCATGATATGAAGGGGGCCGATAGGACAAGGTGGTACAGTATTCTTCGCCGAAATCATGATCAGTGTGTTTTTTAGAGCCAACCCCATCAATCAAACGAAGACCTAGAAGAGCGCGGCCTGAAGGACGTTCTTAAATTTTCTAAAAATGAAAGTGGTAGGTTGGATAGGTTGTTGATAGTGTGAATTTAGTCTCTATTGAAGAAAGACGTAGGGTCACCCGTCTTCCGCACTGCACTGGGCACGAGTCTCTGAACCGTGTTGCAGCCAGCGCTTTACCTTGCAGCCCCCCGGCGACGGACCCTCCGTACTCTCCCTCTACAATACATAGGACACAACCAAGCAACATGCAAGCCATTACGACTTATCAAACTTGTGAAGAGTAAGGCAACAGGAGAAAATCTGACGGCGGTGATCAACCTATCGGCGAAATCTTAGTTTTCTAAAAATGAAAGTGTGTGGTAGGTTGGATAGGTTGTCGATAGTGAAGTTAGTGTGTATTGAAGGAAGACGTAGAGCCACCCATCGTTCACACTGCACTGGGCACGAGTCTCTGAACCGTGTTGCAGCCAGCGCTTTACCTTGCAGCCCCCCGGCGACGGACCCTCCGTACTCTCTCTCTACGATACTGTAGTATTACTACCATAGGTTCGCATCACAGTAGAGACCTCAACGAGTCAACGGATCACACGAGTTTATCCGTACTCGATCCGCTCGGACATCTCGGAGATCCGATCCGTTTGATCCGTAGACTCGTGGCGGGTCAGATCACATATGGATCGCGGATCAGCCTCTGGAGGCACGAGTACTCGCCGCGAGTACTCGTGTTGACTCGTGAATATTTAGATATATATTTGAACTTAATTTACAAATTTTTACCAACTCAAACGGGCCCTTCAGTCGCTCAAACGGGACATACGCATGAATTTCTTGCCAATTCTCACGATCCGGCAGTTGCCGAGAGGCCGCGTCAGCGTCTGATCGATAACTCGATCTCATCTCTCTCTCTCTCTCACCACCACCACAACCACCCAGTGAGCGACGGCTGTCGCCACTGCTGCTCTGACGACTGTCAGGCAGCCTCCGGGGTGTGGATTCTGGTCTTGGCTTCGTGCCGGACCCGCTGCTGCTGTCTCTGCGACGCAGCAGAGGACGCGACAACGACCACGGCCGACCGACAACGCCAGACGTTAGGACGAGGACGACCGCGATGTTGATGGAGCATCTGGCCGTGTTGAGGACTCGCTGGGATGCGGTGATGAGGATGCGGTGATGGTGAGGATGCGGGATGATGAGGATGCGACGGTGACGACGACGCGTGTCGCGAATACCCAGGACAACGACGATAACCACTACCACCACACCATCTCCACCACTATCTTCACCTCCACCACCACCATCATCGTCACCACCACCACCACCATCACGACACCCACTCCCACTCCCACCTCCACCACCCTCAGTCCGCATCATGCGTGGTTGAGCGTCCCCGTGCCATTGCCCGGGGATACTCATTATGCATGAATGGATTTGGGTGCGTGTAGTACTCGAGTTTACTCGAGTACTCGACTCGCTCGGCGATCTCGGCGATCCGACTCGTCTTGATCCGTAATCCGTGGCGGGTCGGATCACATAAGGATCACGGATCGGCCGCTTGGGCCACGAGTACTCGTGTGATGGATCGCGGATCTCACTCGAGTTTGACTCGTTGAGGTCTCTACATCACAGGTCACAAGGCCTCATGATGCGAACCTAATTGTAGTTGGTCACTAGGTCACAAGGGGTTGTGAACATATCTAAAATTGGTCACAAATTTGACTTTTATCTAAATTTTGCTCCTTTAGTCCATTTTTAGCAGTTTTTGCTCTCATTTTACTTTATTTAGCATGAAAATGATATAATTCTGCTATTTAAATATATTTACACCTGAAATTAAGCCTAAAACTGGGTAAACTTGAAAATCTCAGTGAACATAAAAATTTTAGGTCACACACTTTTGATAAGTATGAACATGCCATCCAACATGTTCATGAGGTCACAGATCACAACCCATGAACCTATGGTAGTAATACTACAGTACATAGGACACAACCAAGCAACATGCAAGCCATTACGACTTATCAAGCCTGTGGAGAGTAAGGCAACAGGAGAAAATATCACGGCGGTGATCAACCTATCGGCGAAATCTTAGTTTTCTAAAAATGAAAGTGTGTGGTAGGTTGGATAGGTTGTCGATAGTGAAGTTAGTGTGTATTGAAGGAAGACGTAGAGCCACCCATCGTTCACACTGCACTGGGCACGAGTCTCTGAACCGTGTTGCAGCGTCAGTGCTTTACCTTGCAGCGCCCCGTCGACGGACTCTGCTGCATTCTCCCTTCATAGTGCATAGAGCGCAACCAAGCAACGTGCAAGAGATTATGACTTATCAGACATGCGAAGAGTAAAGAAACAGGGGAAATATCATGGTGATGATCAACATATCGGCGGCGAGATTATACGGGCACAGAAGGATGCAGTTGGCGTCGAATACCGTAAGTCCCAAGAAAGTCACCTCGGTAACCTTTTGTCACCACATGAACAGCCTCAGCGAACTCGTCAAACTCCACGTCGTCCATTGGGTCGCTATGGTTTATCGACACGTCAGCCACCTCTTCGATCCCTCTCTCCAATCTCGTCATCCACTACCCGTATCGTGGCCGCCAAATGGCCTTCTTCAATAGGATGTCTTTGGATTTCGATCATCGTAGAATCGAATGCGAACACAGTACTATCCTTGATCGGGAAGTGAAATCGCATCGAGAAGTGAAATCCTACCAGTATTTTGCTTCCCTATACCGCAATTGTTGTCATAGCATATCAGGATTTTTTTGTAAGATGCTTTAGCACCTAAAGAATGAGTGTGCGAAAGTACAAGGCCACCGGGTCAATGAGGATTGGAGACTGATTTTTGGATGGCTGAAATGGAGGCGTGATTCGATTTCACTACTCGTTCAGGCCACCGTGCAAATTCACCCTGCGCTGGAATGGTCCTGGGACCTCTCACATATGTTATATATGGGATAATATGGCATTTAGGTATGACTCGACTCAAAATACCGGTGGAGAACACCTGTACTCGATGAAAATGTTCATCAAGAGCAGGAAGTGAAATCGAGAGTGACAAATTTTTAAACGCCGCTCGGCAGCCACTGCCTTTCACGCGTCCGTAGCCGTGGTGCCGACACTGTTCGGACCAGAAGGCAGGACCTGTCACAGCCCGTCACGATTTCACTTCCCCGCTTAATCGAACGTTGCAATCACGGTCGAGCTGGCAAACCTCGTTAGTGCCCTAAAAATCCCAAACTTGGTACACATAAACTCTAGTATATAATTGACTTGAATTACAATTTTCAGGCCAATACACGAAGAACTGAGCTATAGCTGCCCGTTACAAAAATCGATTTCACTTCCCGATCAAGGATAGTATGACTGGCAGGATTGCCATAATCTTGGGCATAAGGTTGTAGATGACGCGAACGGATGGACAAAATAGGAGGAATACTGTACTATTACGACCGTATGTTCACAAATATTTATTTTTTTGGACCTTCCCACGCCCGATAAGTGATCGGAGGCGTTTTCCGGTGTCCGATTAAGAGATAAGACGGCCTTGTGACATGTGACGTGAACATCCGGTCGTAATAGTACAGTACGAGGAGGAAGAATGTGTCGAGTGAGTGGGATCGAATGTAACAGGATTGTCCAGAAATTTCCCAAGTTCTGCAGTGCGCCAGACACCATTGGCTCTGCGTCGTCGTCGCGAAGAATGAAACCGGCGTCGAAATAGAATGCGATGTAGGGAGAAAGCATCAACGCCGTCACGGTCCACTCACCCATAGCACAGGCACGTTTAGAATAGTAAACAGTAACAGAGAGGCACAGGTCGAAGGTTTGCTGGGGCTCTGTAGGCAGGACCCAGTGGGATGGAACGAAGGGGTCAAGTTGCGGTGTCTGGCAGAAGTCGGGTTGCGACAGGAGACGCGTCATGATATGAAGGAAACCGAAGGACACAGTTAGTACGATGTTCGTTAGAAAACCCGGCGCGTCACGCAGACGTTGAAACGTTAAAGACATGGTGGTGAAAAGAGGCTTGTTTGATACGGGGTTGATCGGAAGTAATCCACGTTGATCCGCTTGCAACTTGTACCATGACCACCATGACAGCGCGTTCTGAAGGTTGCCATTGCGTGGCTACGCTTGCCAAAATTCCCAGTGCAGAGTACCACTGTCCTCCTGTTCAGCCCCTAATCCTCCCACGAGAAAACACTGCGACGAGCACGAAGATCGACTCGATTACCGCGCGCGTGTTTGACGACTATACACATGACTGGCATGCTTAGCGTGTACGAACTTCATAGAGAGAGGCTGGAGGACATGGTGCTTGTGGATGAGCTCGAGAAGTCGTGGGTAAGCATTAGCAGTTTCTGCCTTCTACTATTTTAGCTGACAATGGGTACATCCATTTGATAGGATAATGACCTACCGTATAATGACCTACCGTACGGGAATATCAACTTTGCCAATTACCAACCGACGAAGGAGACAGTACGGCCTGTCTGTCGGTTTACGCAACGTGCTGATGCGCATGTAGTCAAATATCGCATGCTGGGCTACGATGAGCAAGCATCTCCACGATAGCAAGTACGGCCGGACTGGTAGGAAGTCGTTCAGGCATATTATCATCGTGGTCTGTCTACCATCCGTTCTGATGGGTCTTGTTTGAATCAACTAGTCTTAGCACACGGCCCGCAGGACAAGCTGTTGGGTGGTTGATTGTACGTCCAGTGTGTTAAACACGGCCTTTCGCTTTTTTGACTGGTGTCCGGCGTAGTCATCAGATAGTTGAATGGCGCATCCACCTGTGCAGCCACGAGGATCCGATATTCATCGACTCTGCCAGCACGGCTATTGATTTTACCAGCGAACACTTCTGCGCGTAAGTTTTCCGATTTCACACTTTTTCAAACGAGATTCAACACTCCAGTTCAGCGCTCGACTGTTGGAAATCACCTCCATACTGCGAGCGCAATTTTCAGCATGCATCCGCCCACCTCGCATACTTTCACACCGAGAACTCGCTATATGGCGGCACGCTCCTCAAGAACGGCACCATTGTCTTCCCCTTGAGCGCGCCAACGATTCAAATTTGCTCGATTTCTTTGAATCATGCAGGACAATGGCAATCGCAATGGTCTTGTTAATTGCATTATTATTCGGAAACTGTAAGTATTTCTCCAAACTGCTCGGCATCGCAAACTCAAGGCAGACAGGCTTCCCAGTCATCGCAGGCGACGCAAACTGCGACGGTCTGGATACTGTAACTCTCCAATCTTTCAGCTTAGATCACCCATAGCCTATCTGGTACCTGATAGGGTAGGCGGTTTTTGAACAATGGACGCCCAAAACATCGAACAAACAAACACGTCCACAGTCCACACGCTATATGCGGTTGGGCACTGGGACCCTGGCGAGTCTGGCACCTATAAGGCGTCGCCTCTTCTTTTTTATTCTCGCGCGCGCACGGCACTGCAGAATTTAGTTGTATACTATCACTTGAGTAAGTCCACACTTTCTTCTTCCACAATCTATAATCTAAGGGTGGCGTAGCGATGTCGACGTCAAACGTTTATAGGTGTGCCAGTCCATCTCTTCTGGGCATGCCCAACGAGATACTGTTGGCGATAATGCGCCTCGTTCCATTCGGATCCAGCTTACCTGTTGAGAAAGCTCTCCTCCGCCTTTGCACTGTCTGCAAAGATCTAGATGCTTTCATTAAAGGCACACCTTCACTGTGGTCTACGATCACGATTGATTCATCGACACCGAACTATGATGTCCCACTCACGGACGACAATGCCGACGCGCTCTTCCCCACGACAAAGCTGGCGCTAACCTATTCCGGTACCGAAGCCCTCGCCGTCGAGTTCACTGTTCCACCAGAGAGTTTCAAGCCTTCGTTGAATCCGTTCACCATCGCAATTTGCGCCGCTCTGATGCAGTTTCTCCTCACAGAGTGGAACCGCATCCGCTCATTCCGTTTGATGGGAACATCCTGGATGTACCATGTCATAGTCATGGAAGCTCTCGAGCGGTGCCATCTTCCCCTTCTTCGCTCTTGGAGCCACGACTACGCTCGGTCCGATAGTCTACCCACAGACCTCAGTTTTATCACCGCAGGGTACATGGAGTCCTCCCAAGTGCGGTCCACTTTTCTGACCTCTTACACTCACTGGGGGTCGAAAGCGACGTATATGCTCCCGTCTCTTACCTCTGTATCCATCAGTGCTTGTCCATACCGGTGGTCGCACTTTTCGTGCGCCAACCTCACGGAGCTCTGCCTGGGCGATATCCCGTACTTCGACAGGCCCACCACTGACGACCTAGTGGCGATTTTAGCTGGCAGCAAGGACACGCTGAAAGTCTTGCGGCTGATGTTCATGCTTCAAGTCCCCTACTCTGATGCCGAGGCTCCGGATGAACCTGTCGTCCTCTCATCACTCCACACTCTGGACCTTGGGTACACGATGGCGAGTGAACTGACCATCTTTCTCCCGTGGATCGTGACACCCAACCTTCATTTCCTATCCGTGAGCGCGCATCGCGACGCTCGTATCCATGACGGCGATACAAGGGAAATGTTGACCGCAATCATGGCCACCCTTCCGCTCGAGCAGCTGGAGTCTTTGCTCCTTGACAAGGTTCCCTTCCGCGACTTCGCGCCCACTCCTCCGATTTCGTGGCACCAGATGTACGGACGCACCGTAGGCGAATACGATCTCCCGCTTACATTGCAATTCATCCGGCGTCTCAAGTCACTCACCGAACTGACACTCAAGGGTGAATACCGCACCTTCACCCATTATGCTCTCTATCCAGTCGGTGAATTCCTTTTCAATGGTTATTCATCTCCAGAGGAGGGGTTCAATCTCGAGACATTGCAGATGTTGTCGATAACGGCGTACACGAGGCTGGAGGGGATGGCGGCGATGATGTATGTTGGAGAGCTTCTGTGCCGTGATGTCGTCCCTTCTGAGACGGAACTTCGGATTGCGTTTGTCCTGGATCGGACCTTCAAACGCGTTCTGGTTAACTCGAGGGCGGCGGAGCCTCGCTGGGCTGATATCATTCGGATTGACTGATGAGTATTTGGGGTTCTCGTGGAATGAACGGATGTGCATTCAACGGTGCGGTTGGATATATATTTTCATTTGTTTCACGTCTCCTTCAGCATATGTAAACTTCTGTAAATATGTACTGTAAATAGTGTATGTAAATTCAAGTGTCAAGGTCATTCCTTTCTCGAGTATATTCTTGATTCAGTTTCGTCAAGCCGTCCGTACAAAGACAGCTCGAAAGGAATGAGAAGAGTGTCTCCACGAAGACTCGGCCATATACAGAGCACACCATGTGAAGCACTCAAGAGGGGACAATGGAGGAAAAGGCACATCCAACGCAGAGGACGACGAGCCCAACGATAAATACAACGATAACAGCGGTTATTGTGGCGGGGAGGAGGACAAAGGTGATCAGTGTGATTGACCGCGGAACGCCGCTCACATCATAAGGTGTGAGCTGACCTTCGTCGGCACGAGCAGTCGCCATATAGGAACATATCCATCGCTTGATACAGGCGGCTACGAGCGCCGCACCATAACAGAGTGTGAGGCTCAAGTACCACATCATACAAGCCCACTCTCCGTGGGAGACGATAAGAGTATCCGGGGACGCGAACTCAGATAGTAGCTCACAGCTTGGTTCCGGTGCCGTGCAGAAGTTGTCTCTAAGCGGGAACTGGCTTTGGAGCTCGTGAACCAACGACAGAGTAATACCTTGTCTTCTGGTCAGGTTGAGGAAAGTGGTGATGACCACTGAAAAGAGTCCAGTCTGTTAAGAGATCTAGTCAGAAGCTGTTGTGATATCTGAGAGGAGAGGCACATACGAACGCTAACAACGTAGTGAGACTTCTGTTTATCTCCTTCACAAGATGATCATCGGCGGCCAGCTTCGAAGGTCCGTCGCGGATGGGAATATACAATGCTGCTGAAGAGTTAAGTATTCGAGGTTCATGTCCAAAGATCACGCGTACAAGAGGCACGATCCCACTGCGCAAGTACAGTGTCATGGGATTCACCAGCCGAGTTGTCCGAAAGACAATCTTCAAGTGGATGGTTGTCGTTTCCTGCGGAGTGTACACTCATGACTGCCAAAAGGAGCGAGGCAATATAAGTTTCGGTACGAATCCAGCAGCTTTATAGCACTATCAAGGGACATCACTCCTGTGTGGGGCGTGGCGCAATTGCCGTGAGACAGAGAAACGGTATATTCACAGCCGGCGAACTCGTCCATCAGATTAATGAGTTCAGGATACAGCCTTCGGTGCAGAGCTTCTCCGATCGTGATCCTGGCTGATGTGCTGTGTGGCGCAAGCAAGGACGGGTATTAGAGAGGTCCTTCTAGCGAACCTCAGGCGCTGTGATAGTTACACGAGCACAGAGTGCCATTAACTGAATTGTACGCTTCGTCTGGGATAGGTGGCGGGCTACTGTCAGCAGCTGCAATGTGGCAGTGAGTAATTAGAACTTACACCAGGAAACCAAGATTATCACCATATCCGAAGTTACTTCATGTCGTTCGCTAAGACGGGAAAAATTTAGACATTTCTTTTCTGACGTACATCAGATTTCTGCTCTGCTAGCACTGCCATGAATGATGACTTGGCATGGCTTTTCAGCCATATTTTGTTCACATTGGGTTTTGAATTACACGAGGCCGTTGATGCATGCCAGCATATTTTAGCGTTGCTGGCCGCGAGGTTCCAATATGGAGACAATCTGGATTGAGTTGATGAGAACGGAATAACACAGCGTCAAGGGACGAGGCGTGGGAAAGCTAAGGCTTCACCCGGACCGGCGCGACCACACTTGTGATCATTGTCAGATCAATCTGCGACCACGACTGCGACCCAGGTGCCACCGTTATTCCTCAAGCATGCACTAAATAAAGGCAAAGATACATTGACAATGTCCTGCTAGCAGTATTTCAAAGGGATCCATCTTCGGCCAAGGACACCGCCTGTTTCACTGACGCATTGCTGCAAATGCATTCACAAATTTGCTGTGAACGCTGTCGGTGACGCGCTGTAGACACCGTATAGGACTTGTAGGCGGTATACTACGTATCAATCATTGTTCTGACATTTTCTCCTTATAGGGACATGCAGTGCGAGCGTGATAATTTTAGCTTTCCACTGTACCTTGCTAATAACACCTGCGCCACACATACACGCGTGATTGCTGTTTGTATAAAATCATCCATATGCTAAGTCATCAGAGATACGACTCCCACATCGCGACATGTCTGGCCGCTACAGGATTCGCTCCAATTCTCGCTCGAGCAGACGCCGAAGCCCCTCCTCTTATGACACCGAGTCGGATTCCTGGTCGACTTCATCCTCTAACACTTCAAGGTCCGGGGCGCCTACATCCGCTCCAGTGATGGAAGACACCGCGTCGGAGTCGGAGATGCCAATCCCGCGAACTCGACGGCGACGTGGAAAACTCATGGGCATGAAACGTCCCAGGCAGAAAGGTACATCTCAGTCATCTGTCTACTTAAGCGGTTATTGATTCAATGCATGCCCAGTCAATGACCCCTTCGATTACGAACAAAAGTATCC
>QLPD01002296.1:0-14539 GCA_003314085.1 Hymenopellis raphanipes
CTCTCATGACACCAAGGAAATTATCCTGCGCCACGAAGTGTACAAGGAGCGTCATCTGCACGAACAGGAATTCCGCGCAGAGAAGAGGAGAACGTACGGCCATTTGAAGATAGATCCGTTGGTCGGCGAAGATGGAGCAGTCTATTATCCGGGCTCCAAAGATCTTCTGGTGCGTTTCTGGGCCTTATCAGCTTGACGAGTCGCTCGCTCATCCGAGTCTATAGAAAGTAGTCCCACTCAACACGCCATATCCCGTACCGATCGATGACAAGCGGTCGGTTACTGTTACTCTAATTGACGCCAATCACTGCCCAGGCTCCGTCATGTATGTCTTCCGTCTGCTGTTTTATCGCCCAACTCAGAGGACCTTAGGTTCCTCATCGAAGGATCGGAGGGCAACGTTCTGCACACCGGCGATATTAGAGCGGAACCGTGGTACCTCGAATCTCTGAAGCATAATCCATTCCTGAAGCCTTATTTGGCTACGCCTGGCTCCACCCCGGGCGTTCTGAAGACACTTGATGCTATCTATCTCGACACCGCTTGTGTTTTCCAGAAAGACAATGTCCCAACAAAGGTCCGTATTCTTCTTGTCAATTTACAAATTTTCATTTTGGCCTCAGGAAGACGCCACGACTGGTCTAATCGCCCTGATGCGTTTATTTCCCAAGACAACACATTTCTTCTTAAATGCGTGGACATTGGGATACGAGGACATCCTTACTGCGGTAGCATGCGCTTTTGGATCCAAGGTATTCAAGATCGTCTCTATGTGATTGAAGCTTACCTACTTTCAGATTCACACAGACAGATACAAACATTCTCTCTTCAACAAATTTGAGCAAGAACCTCTCCTTCGATCCATCAGTACTAGAGATCCAAGTATTACCCGCTTCCACGCCTGTGAACGCTTTGACCGATGCGAGTACTGTGATATACCGGAGCATAAACCAGACAGCTTGAGCACAAAGGGAAATCGCGTCGTTTACGTGAACCCGGTCAGTACCATGAACAGGGAGATGTGGAAATCATACCAGACCAATACCAAGAATCGACTGGTGGCGGGCGAAGACGTAACATGTCTAGTGAGTTCATTCATTCTATTCGTTGCCGGTGGTCTTACTTCTGACAGCTGGTCCCACTTGCGCGACATTCCCCTCTACCCGAATTGCAGGCCTTGGTGTCAATGTTTAGACCCAAGACCATCGTGCCGAATACTTTGGACCCGACTCTGGATAACCTGGATTGGGCCGCCATTCATCAGGTGTTCTCGCCTTATCTTAGCGGGAACAGTTCCGCTCCATCTACTCAATTTTCGGATTGGCAAGCACTTCAAGACCTGTCTCATGACGAGGATGGCATCGATGTGTCGTTGAAGAACCTCGTTGGTGGTGACGCCGATGAGCTTGCCAACAAGTGGGTAGATGGCCGCGGTAAACGGCGCAAGGTGGAGGCTTTGAAGGAATGGCTGGGCATAATCGAGCCATTCCCTGGCCCGACAACTACAGTCGCTCGTGATGACGACGACGACGATCGAGACGGCTATGGCTCGAGCTCTGATATAGATGACGAGGGCGAACGGACGATGCATAAGCTGTTCGCGCCACAGGTTGGCATAGAGGTCCTCGAGTCGCAGCCGTCTTCGTCTCAGCCACAGCTTCCTTCTCCGCTCTCCTCCCCCGCTCACCAGCCTCACAAGCGAAGTCTTGCTGTGTCGCCTTCCTCGGAGGAGCGTCCATCGAAGCGCTCGAGGATCCTCCGAACGCCGTCGCCGCTGCCTCGCAGTTCGCCGGTGGTGACGCCGCGTCCCGTTCGTTCAAGCACTATGCCCGATTTGAAAGGAAAGGGCAAGGCGCGCGCTACTACGCCTATCGCGCGTCGGGTTGCTCTCCAAGCGAAGCCGAAATCCAAGACACGGCCTGTACGTGGATCCCCGTTGAAGGCTTCCATGTCTGCGCCGGGCCGGGTTCGGACATCCCAAGATTCTTCGGACCATGATTCAGACGACGACGACGAGCGCGGGATAACGGCGGACTACATCTTTGGTGGTATCACGCCACACGTGGATATGTCGTCGGACAGTATAGAGCCTCCGGAGGACGAGGTTCTAGTGGATGTGGGTAATATCGTACAGCACAGCACACCTAAGCAGACGCCTACTTCTACAACACCAACACCCGAGACCGAGAAGAACACCCTTCCTCCTCTCAGTGTGCGCCTGCGCACCTGGGAAGACGCCCGGGCAAAGAACAGCCTGCGGCTCCGGATGATCGAGCAGTACAACCCGCACTCGCCAAAGTACGGCGAGCTGAAAAGGCGCGATACGAAGATGGCGATGCAGATCGAGTGGGGAAAGGGCCGGGTGGCGTTGTTGGATAAGAAGCTGCGGGAGCTGGAGGAGAACCATGTGGCAAGGCTGGACGGGGACTCGGAGAGGGCGAGGAAGATGGCTGATGATATTAGGCGCGCGACGAGGGAGGGAAGAAGGCCGGTGGAGGTGCTCCCGCTGTTGGAGTGCACGTATGGCAAGGTGGAGAGTCAGGAATTGTCTCAGTTGATTGAGGATTGTTATTAAGGAATAAAGAATGATAATTGTGAGGTTGTGCTATCAATTCCTATGTGGGCATTGAAGCTATACTTTGGCTATACTACCTCTAGTTCACTGAGCTTGCCAAATCTTACAGACGGTGTACTCGACAAACTTCAAAGGTACTCCAATCGTAGTTAAATATTAATAATGATTCTCCTTGAACCATCGCGTTGCTCCTGTCAAACCGCGGTTCATCTGCATCTCTCTGAAGCAGCACGAATGGGAGCTGTCGAATTTACTGTAAGATAGAGGCATACTTGAGCAACAAGCAATCAAGTTACCCTCAAAGCGCCTACTCCAATTCAAATGAGAACTGCGATTTTATTCAAGCAGCGTCCACGAATACGGCTTCTTCCAACCAAACACCGTGGCCTTTATCGGCACAGGCTTCGTCCTCTGAATACAATCCCTCTCCCTCACCGCAAACGACACCAGCACGCCCGTATACTTTGGCGGGAGCCCGTGGTCCCCCTGCGTCATGCGATGCACGGCCTTGCACGCGGCGTATACAGAGTGGAATCGCAGCAGGACGCGGTTGTTCCTACATCCCAAAATAACATCAGTCAGTAGGGAGTTAATAGGAAAAGAGGGACGCCTGCGACTCACTCCTCGATCTTCGCATCAAACGCGCCAAAGTCTTCAAAGTGCCTTTGGAGCGATGCGAGGGTGGTGGTGGTGGTGGCGGTGGGAGCATCGAGGTGCAGCCGGACGGTGCGCCCCGCGCCCGCGTTCATCGCGAGGGACATGGGATAGTCCGTGGTCTGCATCGGCGTGATGCGCAGCGTGAGCCCGTCTACATGGGCAGGGAAGCGGCGGTAAAAGTGGGCTGCTTGGTACGGATGGCGGAAGTCGATTGTCTTCATAGCATTATTAGAAATTGGGGGGTGGGGGGAAGGGAGAAGAGACACACCATCGTATCCCGCGCGTGTCCCATATACGTGATACACTCCCCGAGCGGGGCCTTGGTAACAGGGATAGCCTCCACCTGCTCCGCGAGGGCGGCAGCATCCTCAGTCGGGACGTCAGTGATACAGACGCGTCGCAGCTTGGCGGTTTTCTTGGGGAAAAAGCTCATAAACGCACACGTCGCCCATTTGAAGCCCGGGATCGCTTTTCTTAGCGTCGAATAGTAAAACTACAAAACGACAACAACAACTTCAGTTCAACAGAAACAATAAAGGAAAGAGAAAGGAAAGAGGAGAGGGGGAAGGGGGCACGCACAGCATCCTTCTCATCCAGAAACGCGATATTCGCTCCAATCCTCCCGCCATTCGTCCGGAACGGACGACAAAACTCCAGAGGCCCAGCAGCCGCGAGGCCCTGCTCGATGTTCTGCGCCGTCAACGCCTGCGTCCCCGCGTCAAAATAGACCTCCAACGACCGGTGCGCGTGCAAAGCGCCCAGGCGCGCTACAACGTCCGCGCCAACAAGGTCGCTCTGAGTCTTATCCAACTCAACCGGATACCCGCCCCCGCCCTCCCCCTCCAATTTGATCGGGTGTCTGGCACACGCCACGGCCTGCGTCCACGAGTAGAACCTCAGGCAGACGTGGTTCTCCGCGGGTATCACCTGCTGGATGGGCGCGCATCCTGCCGCTCTGACCACTTCGGAGAGGTTATAACCTGTAGGTAGGCCGTGAATCCGGACGAGGCGGAATGTAGATTTGTCGACATCCGCGGCGGTAGAGAAGCGACGCGCTCTTTGGAGGATGCACCATCGCCGACTGAGGGTTAGCATGAAAGTGGTGGTGAGTTCATAAGGGTTTATCGGCATTTGCCGGACTTGATCCTACAAATTGTACAAGCTGAGCTCAAGTCGATAGCACGAATAGCATTAATGTGGAATATAGTATCAACGAAAGTAAGTGCTACATAACAACACAATCGTCCTTCTTGTTCGCATCCGCCTCCTCCTCTGCTGCAAGAAACGCCTTTTCCTCCTCAGACAACAACTATCCACACATCAGGACACTATAAACGAAAAACATAAAAAAGACTTACGCCCTTCTTCGCACGCGCCTGCAACGCCTTCTTCCTACTCTCCCTCTCCGCTCTCGCACGTCTAAATATACGAATACAAGGAAAATATATTATCGATACAATTGGGGTGGGGCAATCAAGGAATCAGGCATTTCCAAAAATCGGAGGTGGGGCATAAGCATTAGGACGGATCGCAGGTTCGGGTTTGTTATTATCATCAGCAGGTTGTTTCGTTGCAGATTGAGAGGGGACAGTGACAAGAATAATGGGTTCAGGAGAAGCGCTGCCGCGTCATGAGTGGATACTTGGCTTGAGGAAAAGAAAGTGCTCACCGGTCTGTTTTGGAGAAAAGAGCGGGCTTGGTGTTTGACGAGGACGACGACGCAGCTGGCTGAGGCTTGGGCTTGGGCAGGGAAGTGGGAATATGCTTCTTGACCGCATCGGTAGCAGCGGACGCTTTGGCGTTGAGCGCCTTGGTGCTGATGCTGGGCGCGGAGAGGTTCAACAGCCGGCTGGACTGCGCGACGGGCGCGGGCGAGCAGCGGTGGTCGCTCGGGAAGCGGTGGGAAGGGCAGAATTGCTTGTGGCATATCTACACAAAATACCAGTCAGGCTTGGCTTGGGGTAGATTGATAACAGAGTAATAGGAAACGCACATCACACCGTATGGGAGAATAGAGAACCTTGCCGCACCGCGCACTCTGGCAGATGGGCTTGGACTTTTGCTTCGCCCTGCCCGTCATCACCGTGCATTCCGTCGTCAGATGGGTATCCATCCTGATATTGGGGTCTTGTCCCGGAGGTATAGCGACTGGCTCATTGCACAACGGACCTAATGAAAATGAATGAATTTGAGCAATTCAACAACCAAGTCAACACATACAGTGCGGCGCAATGCGGTTATGCTTCGTCTCATCATAGCTCGGGCAGCTGTGGTCCTTGGCTAGGAAATGTTCTTGACAAAACGCTTCGGCGCAGTGCTGGCATTTGAAGGGTAGAAAGTCGACGAGCAGGCAGCTTGGGTGGGAGCACTGCTTGCCGACGGAGAGTAGCTGTTCGTCTCGTTCAGAGGCCATAGGAAAGTATGCAGGTAGTGCAAGGATGGTGGTGTTATATAGCAGAAGAGGGAGCTTACGCGTTCCCCCCAAGACGCGTGTCCTCGGAGGCGGAGCCAAAGGGGTGTATCAGCTTGTTTGTCAGCGTCACGGAATCATCTCGAAAGTTCCGCCACATTCGTCACACTGTGCTTGTCAAGCGATGACACGTATTTTTGCACCTACTTCCTCCTCTCTTCTTGATTACGAATTTATTTTCCTCAACGCTCGCTCTCCCCCGATGACGCCGGACACCATGGCATCTCGATTCTGACTGACTAGTATTAGTAGTACGACGAGCTGTGTACAAAATCTAGATGACCATCTTGAAGACGCATTTCTCACTAGGGATGCCGGATCCAAACTCAACAACGAGTTTCAAAGCATCATCAAAGCTAGCTATTCTCTCTGGTTTTACAGCGCTGCTACCTGCGTCGTCCATCCGTCATCTCGCGCGATGGGGAAATCTCAGAAAATCTGTTTCTCTCCAGTAGGCAAAATTTCTTCCGAGTCCTCGACGACGGGTCGACCACACCGTACGTCGTCGTGGGTAAATGCATTCCTAGGATTTCCTAATCTTGGTGGATAGCCCAGCCCCGCCTCTTCGAGAATAGCACTAGCTTCGCGGCCGACAAGAGCTTCTCTGACGGAACCAGTGTGCAGAGCCAGTGTGCACGAAATGCCGTAGTCTTTGGAAGACTTGAAGAAGCCTAGCGAATATGCTAAAGTTTTGTTTTGATGTTTTACAAAGTACGCGATACTCTCCTTCTCCTGCTCACGGTGATCGCTTGCTCATGCTTGTCTTAGTACACTGTTGGATTTTTATGATCGTATCCTTCATCGTGATTTGAATATAGGCAACCTCATGCGGCGTCACCGCGAGGGCCACATCTGTGGTGTTCTCAACGGCTTTGATTTGTCGTCGTTTTGTGATTCGTCTAGAGCGTCCTCCAAACCACGCGCTGGAGCAGGCCCAGCTCCAGCTACCAAACAATAACGGACAACCCGCCATCCATCTCTATCGCCATGATCTCGAATTCCTCTTTCATATCATGGTTCTTCTATTTTCCTCGCACGAATGCCTACTCTCCTTGCCTTCGACTCGCTCAAAGCTCCAAGTATCATTCGTGGTTCTCTTCGACGAACAAACACTTGTACAGCGACGTCTTGTTACTGTCTCTCATCATTCATTCAGCGCAATTGGTGACTGTCTCTATGTACGACACCTCGACGCTGCCATACACTCGTGGGGTAACAGCACGATAAACGGACCGGTCACTGTTACTTTTGTTGCGGTTCCAGAAGATGAGTCGCGTGAAGCCGACATCATAGAGAATGATGACTAGCAACAGAACTCGGTTCGTGGCGCTGAGAAGAGCGAAGCTTTTGAGGAGTCGACCTCTATTGCCTTTTTCAGGCTCATGCAGGAGTTTTGACAGTCGAAGAGAATGCCTACTGGGAAGGGGCTCGCTGCGATGTACCTGGTATTAATCCGATTAACGCTCTATGTATTATTTATCTCAAAGTTCAATGTGCTCATTCAAGAATAAGTTCGTGTTTGTTGAATCTAATGACTTACAGAGAAGAAAAACAGGGCGATGAAGAGCCGTAAGAGTGCTCGCGTCACCAATTTAGGAGCGGGGCATGGCCATCAGATCATACTATGGTGAGTTGCATCCCCTTGAAGGAAGGGCTACGCCATAATAGTGCAGTTTTCACGCGAAGGATACCGGATGAAGCAGTGGCGGTACCGGGCCAGTTTCAACTTTCAGTCCTCTGCTGACTCGTACCTGTAATATCGCGCCGTTCGTAACACCCCAACCGACGCCGTAGAGGTAAGTCCAAGGAGGTTATCGACTAATCACATGTGGGCAGTTGAGGTTGGGCGGGATCGGTCGGGAGGCGGGTTCTTGTGGGCAGGAGGGGCTGCTAACAAGCTATGAGACCATCGGATGCATGTATCAGAACATCAAATTAGACCATTTGACCACCATTCGAAAGGTTTCTTATGGCCAGAAAGGAAATTTTCGCTACGGACTGAGAAAATGCGCCACTTTGCAGCATGTGCCCTGTTATTAACAGTTAATAACACACCCCAAAATGGCAGTGCTTTTCGCCGAGGTTGCTAACCGCTTGGGGCAGCTCCTGGCTCGTTGTCCCCTTAGGGTGGTGAAATAAACCCTAGGTTTTGATACACCTCGGGTTTACCGCGGTTAGTAACGGTATTGATACAGTATGGTATCGGGGGGTTGGGAGGTAGGTTTCGATACCAGCACGTGACTTTTCACGTGACAGCGTGCCGGCGCTGAGGACAAGAAGGCAAGGGCGGGACAGAGGCGGGACCAGGGCGGCGAGCGACCTGCGCCACATCACGTGTCCAGAACACGTGCCGGTATCGAAACCGTTAGTAACAGTTTCAAAACTTGGGCCTCCCGGGGGATCAGTATTGATACCGTTACTAACACCCCCCGGAGGTTTACTGCACCACCCTATGTCCCCTATTGTGAAGAACTTAGAAAAAAGGAAAATTTTCAGTGTGCACCTTCAACCATTGTCGGTAACTGGAATCGAACCAGTGGCTCCTCGGAGCGTAACGCCACAACGAGGTGATTTAACCCCTAATCGATACCGACATGTTCAAGGGGTCATCATTATGTAACTGTTATCATTGATAATCGTACGCTGCAACGGTAATGGCCGACAGTAAGTAATCTTGAGGTTCAAGTTGTCAGACGAGGTAGCCAAAAGCTCCTCGAATATAGAACGGTCGCTTACAAGACTGAGTCACCTAGGGAGGGTATATCAATACAGATAGATATGACCAAAATAGTAGTAGTACAAGAATCAGACATAAGTACACCTGGCGAGATCATGAAACGATGTCGGGCGCCCACTACGCACACCGCCGTGAAAAATCCAACAGAGCCATGTCACGATCAAGATCCGTAAAGAAAAACGCGTCCGTAAAACGAGACGATAGAATAACGAGAGATGAAAGAGAGCCGGAGGCTTCGCCAAAGACATGCTGTATAGCAGCGGGTGAAAGAAGTCAACGAGACTCTCGCCTAGCTTGGTTGGCAACACTACTTGTTTGTGACCCAGTAGAAGCGCTGTTGAGTGAAAGTGAAAGGCGCCGACCGCGAGAGGAACGTATCCATTAGCCTTGTTCGATCAATTCCAGCTACCTAGAAGTGAATAGACATTCAGTTCTCAAAGGACAAACGAAATACTGATGGAGCGCAAGGACGCCGAAATGCGGGACATCCACAGTCAGAGAATAGAGCATGTAGGTGAACATGAAGCCGGGGCCAACGCTCTGAATAACGCCGCGTATATTGTATAAACAATATACAAGTAATCTCTGTCACCGGATTAGATAGTGTGAAACCGAGGAGGAAAAGATAACATACCTCTAATTTGAGCCATACGGTAACAGCAGCTTCTTCAGCTTATGCGCCTGCGCCGGCGTCGCGTACGCAGTCTGCGCGAGCCTGTTCTTCCTCCCCGGCGCCTTGTCCACGTTCAAATGCTGATGATACGCTTTTCCCTATTCCACCGTCAGCTCCAGTACCCCCAGTTCCAAAGAAGACGCACGCGTTTGAAAGCAGTTCCGCTACCCAATGATCTCCACCGCTTTTTTGCGCCCTTGTGCGACTTCATTTTGTATCCGGCCTCAACGACTGCGGATGCGGAGAAGAGCCTCGACATGAGGGGCGCCGGTGAGTACGCGCCTGGCCGTAAGGACGGCCATAGTCGATTGAGGAACATGGAGGACGAGAAGAGGCCCTGTGCCGGATGATGCCGCTCAATGCTTGGTGGCTGTGCAGTTTGCCCTTCAGTTCTTGCCAAGTACGAGTAGGTGTCTGTTGGCGCACGGCCGCCCACCAATTCTCGCGTTCAAGCCAAAGAATGACTCTGCTCACTAGAATATGTATTCTCTGTTGCGGCCTCGGCTTCGCGTGATGTAGGTGATCAAGTCGACATATGTCCGTCGAGACGAGTCACCGACTATACAAGCCCCGTCCAATACCATATGCATACCATATAAAAGCAGAAATTCATCTATTGCAGCTACAGTCCGTCAGCCATGGTGTTGTCGTCCTTGATCTTGTTGAGCGTTTTGCTCCCACGCGTCGTCGCGTACGATCCCTCTCGTGAGCAGCTCTCCATCTTTAATCTTCCTTACTGATGCCTTCTACATAGCTTCCCCTACGAATGCGGACGAATTCTCTTCAATCGACTTTGATTTTATCATAGTAGGCGGAGGTACCAGCGGCCTCGTAGTCGCCAGCCACCTGTCCGAAAACCCGGACATCATGGTCGGTGTCATCGAAGTAGGCCAATACCGCCCGGGCGACCCGCTCATCTTGACGCCTGGCGCTACTGGCCCTGCCGTACTTGGGACGGGATCGCAAAATCAGTCTAACCTGCAGGCTAACCCAACGTATGACTGGATGTTCAATACAGTTGTCAGTCCTTTTCTCGGCAATTGCACTTTGTATTCCTGATAGAAGTCATAGCCTCAACCTGCATTGGGCGGTAACATCGTGCGTTATCCAAGGTACCAGTTTATCTCTCTTATTCGCGTGAGCTCAATCTAAGAATTTCAGTGGTAAAGTCGTCGGCGGATCCAGTGCTATCAACACTATGGTATACATTCTACTTTTCTCTGTCTCATCCCATTCACTCGCTACGTGAAGATCTGGCAACGCGCATCTGCATCCGAATACGACCTCTGGGGAACCACCTTCGGCAACGGAGACGATTGGTCCTGGTCCAGTCTACTCCCATTCTTCATGGCCTCAGAAAGCTGGACACCTCCCCCAATTGTCCTTCCTGGCCAGGAAGAATCTCCTTCCTTGTCAGCTGCGCACGGGACCACAGGGGATCTCAACGTCGGTTATAACGACTTCATGAGCGGCGTCGAAATCCCCGCCGTTGCCTCTGCAAACCAGTTTGGTCTTCCAACCTCTTCGGATACGGTGTGTTTGTCTCCGTTCGTATCTGCTCTAGTTGCCTAACTATGTGTAGGATAGCGGCAACACCACAGGCTTTGCGTACATGGCGAGAGTCGTCAACCCCGTCAATGGCGCTCGGTCATATGCTGCCAATGCGTTCTATGAACCATATGCTGGTCGTTCGAATTACAAGCTTCTTTCCGAAGCGAGAGTCACAAAGGTTTTGTTCACCGACGATGATGAACCTGTCGCTATCGGCGTTGAATATAACGCGACCGGGCAGATATACACGGCTTCCGTCAAACGCGAAGTTATTATTGCCGCTGGCGAGTTCGACTTCTCTTCCGTTGTGCTTTCATAATGATTTCCCTTCTTCACAGGTGCTCTACAGACCCCCAAGGTTTTGGAATTGTCTGGCGTCGGTAACAAGACAAGATTGGAAGCGCTCGGCATTGATGTTGTCCTTGACTCGCCTTATCTTGGCGAGAACCTGATGGTAATGTTGACGTTACCTCTCTTCAGATTGGGATTGACGCTCTCTTGTAGGACCATCCCGTCGCGTACTCCGACTTTCAACTGCAACCGGACATCCAGACGCTCGGTATGCCACGATCAATTGCACCAAATCTCTCATTCGCTCAAGCTCTTCCCATTAGATTGGTTAACGTACAATCAAACCTTCGCAGAGCAAGCGTCTGCCGACTAGTAAGTAGTACACCCGCAACGTCAAACCTCACCTCCCATCTCAGAATTTATCATTCTAGTGCCGAATTCGGCACTGGTCCTCTGTCGTACACGAACGGCGTCATGGCGCCTGCGACGCTGCAGTCCTTCGTATCGGAAGAAGAGTTCGCAGAGCTCATGGATGTGCTGGAATCGACCTTGGATGAAATCGTTCCGAGCAGCGGACTCCATGCGGCGCATATCGCGGCTACGAGGGATATTCTGAATAAGGGCGACACGTCTTGGGTCGAGTTTGTGCTGGTGCCGCAGGGGGGTATTGCGTCTGTTCCGCGGGGTACGTTGACGGGTGTTGTGTACATGCGAGCTTACTGATAACGACTCAGCCAACACGTCGTATGCTACGGCTGTTGTTATTCTATTGGTTCGTTGAATATCCGTTTACTGTCGTTACGCCGCATGTTAACGAGTCTTTTCAGCACCCGCTTTCTCAGGGATCTGTACATATCGTCGACACGGACCCAATGGCGTCGCCGACTATTGACCCGAACTTTGGAGCTCACGCCTTTGGTACGGAACAGGCCACAGACTACTTTCTACACATCATGAACTTTCTTTTAGATGTACTCGTCCTGCAGCGCGGAGTCGAATTTGTTAGAAAGTGGATGACGAACACCAATGTCGCCGCGGCACTGGGTCTTCCTGATGAGAGCGTGCAGACCGACGAAGAATGGGAGCGCCATGTCAGAGACCATATGGGGGTGAGTCGCGCTTCTCCTGCGATTACTCGTTCGACGATTTATTGTATGTAGACGACGGTACATTATATGGGTACAGCCGCGATGGCGCCGCGGGCGATGGGCGGCGTGGTTTCTCCCAGCCTCAAAGTCTACGGCCTAGCGAATGTGCGGATCGTCGATGCGAGTATACTTCCCTGGACACTTTCCACTGCTATATTGCTAACGGTGTATGCTGTTGCAGATAAGGTTAGTATTTCATGTCTTATTCGTCCTCTGCTGTTGAAGCGGGCGTTTTTAGGCTGCTGCTATCATTCAGGCGGAGCACGGCATTTAACTGTGTGTATTTGGCGGACTTGTAACCCTTACTACATCAACATGTTTCTGCTCGGGTGATGAGGAATTGTCTTGTTGGGTAGAGGCATATACAGTTTGAACGTTTTATGATTCGGAATTGCCTCCCTGTCGTTTAAGACATATAGTGCCAAGTCATAATCTACGCTCAAGCTTGCAAGCATCACAAGTGAGGTTCCGTCAGCATTGAGATGAGGGGTTGAAATTGGGAGTCTACTACCTTCCCGGGGTCATTCAGTTGAAATTTATTCACAGTTATACTACATGAAATCTATTAGAAATACATCAGAGCCTCAAAGCAACTAAATCATCTACGTCCGGTATAGCACTCCATCCAGTTTTCCCCAATATAGGCCTCTGAGAAATCAACAGAAACATCACCTGAGCGTGAAATAACAAGCTGACAGCGTGGGGTGCGAAGAACTTTGGTCAACATGAATGGAAGCCATAAAAGTCACTCCTAACGCAGAGAGACCACCCAGCCATCATCCTGAACATGCCAAGCTTGCGGATGTATGAAAGCTGAGGGAAAAGTCAGTAGGGAACATATGATTAAAGGTAGTCTCTTCTAAACAGACGGACGATACAATGACGAAGCAAGTAAGTATTGTATGTACAGCCTAATTAGGCAGATAAAGTATCCGTCTCTTCATGCAACACTCAATAGTGAGTGAAATGTTATACTTCCAGAGAGCGAAATGTTCAGTTTTGAGTGCTGAATTTAATGGTATTTAAATCGGGGAGCAATCCCATACCAAATTAGGCAATAAAACGTGATTTAGCATGATTTCACCTGTATTTTATTCATTACTCATGCAATATGACCTCTACAAATATCGACCTAGACACTATCTGGTGCAGATTTCACCGCTCTACATTTCACTCACATCTAAGTCTGAAAACCCCTGTGGAGCTCATAATTTAATAGATACACCTATTTTAAGTGAAAAACCGGTTGCAACCGGTCCCAACCAGTCCGGCGCGGTTGCAGATGCTGTTAGGATGTCTTAGGACCAGCGACCGCAACCGGTTGCAATCATGGACCGGTCCTACTCAAAACCGGTCCTAAACGGTTGCAGTCCGGTCTAGTCTGCGATCTTTTGCAGTCCTAGCAACTGGACTTTTAAACTCTAGTACCAATAGTGGTGGTGGTGATGGTCATCCTCATTGTCTTCGACGCGTGGTGGTCGCTGTGCTTGACGACTGCTGATATCACAAAGACAGCAGCAGCGGGCCTGGCACAGAGCCAAGACCTAAATCGACATGTGCAGCTGCTGAAGAGTAGTCTGACAATTGTTGCTAGATGAGAAAGGGACACTTTCTATATAGACTCATTTAGATGGCTTTTTCTTGTTCTTTTGTGTAATCTACATAGGTGCACTTTGTTTATATTCATAATCTATAAATGTGATTAACTTAATTAATATTGCCTTCTGTGAATAAGCAGTTTTTTAAAGTTGTCTTAAGCTGTATAAGAAGCTAAGTATTTAGTATTTCTGTATAAAGTAGCTTTAAAATATCTTGAAGTGTTTTAAGTTGAGTGTAATGATGCCTTCAGTCTTAAGTTGTCTTAAAATAGATATCACCAAAGCCTGTACTTAAAGTCACCTTTAAGCATCTTTTGCTGCCTTTCACTATCTTAAGTTCAATGACAATAATATACTGTAATTACCCGGTCCTTTAGACACCGAAATCAAGTTCAGCTGCCTATAGTTATTCCTCATGCTTTCCTACCCATATTAGGCATAGAAACTCATTGATTCTACTTGAAAATAAGCCATGATTTTTTTCAGGAATTTAGGACTACGTTTGGGAGAGATAATGAATTTTTAGTGGTGTACAGAGGTCCGGTTCATCCGAAATCAATTCTCACGCCTTATTTGGATGATCCGTACCTCAATAAATACGCCGCCAACAAACTTGCTGTCACAGTAAAATGTGTTTAGAATATTTAGAAGTATTTTTTGGAACTTAAGAGTGAGGCGAGAAGAGGCAAAGTAAACAAGAAATTAGGTATACAAAGGACAGGTAGTGTACAGAGGACCGGATAAATACAGTATGAGCTTTAAGATGCTTTTAGAGCTTTAAAAGCTTTTTAGGGCTTAAAGTTTGATATTCTGTTGATATAAATCTTAAGATACCTTAT
>QLPD01002299.1:0-19247 GCA_003314085.1 Hymenopellis raphanipes
TGAATACGGACTAAAATTTTAACCTTTTGGCAAGCTTTCGGGTATCCTGAATGGGTACGAAAAGGTAGTATTTTCAATATAATTCCGATCCATTTCTGCTTGACTGATTCACGGCATTTTGACCAGATTTTCAACCCGTTTCAGGCAGTCAGACCGGGCCCAATCCCCGTAGTGTATTCTTTCCATCTTGTGTTTTCTGCGTTTACTTATTAATTGAGTTGTAGAGAACATGTAATAGACAAAAAAAGTAAAACAAACAATTGACAGATGCGGGAGGATAAATCAAGTACATACAGGATGAGGTAAAGTAAAAGAAAGAAATGTGGCCCACGTTACTCGTCAGATTTTTTCTGCTTCTTTTTAGGAGGCTCGTCGGCATCCGTCTCCTTCGACTTGGGCTTGGGCGTGGGCTTTGGCTTGGGTCGTGGCTTGTCGTCCACGTCCATCGCGTCGCCATCACCGTCCGCCTTGGCTTTTGGCTTGGGCTTGGGCTTTGGCTTCGGTTTCGGCTTATCCTCGTCCACATCCATCGCATCGTCATCCGCCTTCTTCTTCGCCTTCTTCGGCTTGGGCGAGGAAGCCTTCTTCTTCTTTGGCTTATCCTTATCCTTACCCTCCCCGTCGTCCTCCGCATCGCTGTCCGCCGCTTTCGCTGCCTTCTTTTTCTTCTTCTTGGGCGATTCATCTCCGTCCTTGGCCTTTACCTTCTTGGTCTTCTTCTTCTTAAAGTCCCGGTCTCCGCTGGCGTCTGAAGCAGTTGCTGCGCCACCCTCCGAGTCGTCGCTCTCGGTGGGCGAGCCCTCGTCAGATGAAGACGCTTGGAAGGACTCTGTCATGGTGATAAGCGCCTGGTGGTCATGGCGATGGAGGGAAATACACACCATCGGTTTCGCTGTCATCGTCGTCACCGCCGTGCAATTTAGCTTTCGGCGCGTCTCTATCCGAGTTGGCGCTGCCCATGGACGCGTCATCATCATCGTCATCTACACCGGCAGCAGCCAGCAGAAGGTCGGCGTCGGGGACCTGCTCGTTCTTCACTTTGATCTTCTTGTCCCGCAGATACGTCTCGACCGCATCCTTCTCCTCCTTGTTGATAGAGGTGAACGTGAGCTCTGGGCCCGTCTTTTGGACGATCCGCAGATCAAAAGTGCGCGCGGCGTTGGCGCCCATGCTCGCGCCGACACGCGAAAAGTATACCTGGTAGACCTCGGCGAGCTCGACGAGAGTAGGCGTTTTGGACACAAAGAATATGTATTTCTCCAACATGAAGAGATCTCCTTGAATGGCCTTCAAATTGGCCTTAATGCCTGGATGGCCATCGCGACTAGTCAACTGGTTAGTAAGAACTTGGTAGTCTCGATGAAGAGATAGTACCTTGAGAAGTTACCAGCGCCAATGATCTTTTTCCCAGAAAGGCCACGGAATACGCCAGAGACAACTTCAAAGGTGGGGTCTTCGTAGTTCTTCTTTAGCTTGTCATATTTGGCAAGCTCCTCCCTACGAGTCGAAGCTTGAGAATATGGCTCAAGAGAATATCACAGTCACGTACTCATCCATATTGAGCTCAGCAGTTATTTCCTCTTCTCTTGTGAACTGCATCACCAAGTACTGATAGCGCGTCTGACCTTGTCTAACGGGCGTGTTAAGACCAAGCTACGATACATCATCAGCGAAATAGCAAAGAAGATGAGGAAGATTCTTACAATGAATAGAACGTGTTGATCATCTTTCGGAAGGAGGAAAAGCCGAGAGATGCTGGAATAGAGGATCTTGTAATCGTACGTCTTGCCGCGTAATCGCAGGAAGTCGGTGTACATGTCGACATCATATCGACCACGGGGTGTAAGGACCAGGACTTCTTCAAAGCTGAGGATAGTATCTCCGGCGACTTGACCTATTTCGGCCTTTTCTTTAACCATGTCGTGGAAGACTTGGGCGGCACTTTGTTCCTCTTCGTCCTCGTCATCGGACTTTTGCGAGCCAGCATCTGATCCCTTGAGTTTTGAATGTGTTCCGGGAACGAAGAAGCGGATCTCTGTCATCTCGTCGCCTGCCATCTTTCCCTTGGAGTTTGACACGCCGCCAAACTCCAAAGAGACTTCGGTTCTCGCGGCAATATTAGAATTTGAGACGAGTTGGAGGGGAAGCATGAACGCGGTCTTATCAGATACGGTGAAAGCCAATTCTTGACCTACGGGAAAACATGAGTCAGAGGGTTGTAACAGCACGCAAGGTGACGCGCACCTTGGAAATCAGTCATCCCCCAATTGTAGCCTTTGACTGATATTTCCTTGGGTTCCAATGTGATGCTAAAGTGCTGCTGCAAAAGTTTCGAGACCTTTTCATGATCCTGTGGCGCATTTGAGTAAAGCATAATCAAAAAACGCGAATATTAGCACGACCTCTCGCTGGAAACCGTCAAAGGACTCTTTGCGGTGATTTATGAGGCCGACGAGGAGTCGATAATTTCGTGCGACACGCATCCACTGCGCCCATTTAATGTCTTTTGCGCCCATTGCGACTACGGGCTCCGCGTCTATGGCTTTCCACGCCATTCCACTGGCGGCCACACGGAATTCTACAGATTAAATTGAGTCCAATTGGTCGATAAGCGTGGACCAGTAAACGTACTGCCAACTTCCTTGTTGATGCCATGGTAGATCTTGTCAAACTGGGTGGTCATGATGGTGGTTGGTGGACAAGAGGCAACGCGCCAAATTGGACGCGTTTGTTGCCTTCCACATTGGGACTCGAACCGCTCCGTTGCCGGCCTAGTTCCCTTCTCTTTCTTGTCCTTTACGCTTGGTTACCTACTCTACCATCTTCGACTAATTGCTGTATATTTTCGTCATGTCGCTCGAAAGCCGCTCAAGGGACATGCAAGAGCGGACGTTCTGTAAATGGTGAACACAGTCGGCCAACCTTGGATGCTGTTATTAATTCGCTTCCCGGCGTCGTGGACAGGCTGAACACGAAGCTGGAGATGAACGGATACCCAGCCATGTCGTCGCTTGTAAAGGATCTCTCCGATGGCGTCCGTCTCATCCAGCTTATGGTGCGTAAAGAAAGCCATAGCGCACGACCAGGACATTGACCCCAGCTACAGGAAATCATGGGTGTGTACACTGCTACTATCCTCCATAATCAGCACTCATCTACGCAAAGGCGATGTTTCTCTTGGTCGATACAACAAAAACCCACGAATGCGTATTCAAAAGGCAGAAAATGTCAACAAGGCCTTGGAGTTCATCACGTCGCGAGGCGTCAAGCTCACCAACATTGGCCCCGAAGGTATGTCCAATACTCGCGTTGCCATCTAAGCCAACATTGTCACCAGACATCATTGACGGAAACCTCAAACTCATCCTTGGAATGATTTGGACCCTTATTTTGCGATTCACTATCGCAGATATCAGGTTGAAACTCTGTACTTTCCATTCAAGTTGCCATTGACACTTTGTGTGTGTAGCGAAGAAGGTCTTTCCGCCAAAGAGGGTCTTTTGCTTTGGTGTCAACGCAAGACCGCGCCATACAAGGATGTGGATGTACAAGATTTCTCTCTCAGCTGGTCCGACGGCCTCGCATTGTTCGTATTCAGGCGATATACGACGTCCTGCTCATACCCGTTGCAGATGTGCCCTCATCCATTGTCATCGTCCAGACTTGTTGGACTACGATAAATTAAATAAAGTGAATTTCCTTCTTAGACTTTACATCGTATGTTGACGCGCGCTCCCTCAAGTCTGATAGGCATGGAAACACCCGCCTGGCCTTTCAGATAGCTGCCGAGCATCTGAACATCCCAGTGAGCATCTTGAGCCGAGCTAACAACTCGATGCTATAATTCGCTGAATAGCAACTTCTTGAAGTCGAAGATTTGTGCGACTCCAGCAAGCCTGACGAACGGAGTGTCATGACATACATTGCAAGTTACTTCCACGCTTTTTCTACGATGGGTACGGCTACGTTTTCTATATACTAGTGTCATATTGATTAACTCGCACCAGATCAAGCCGAGACCGTATCACGGCGAGTAGAAAAGTTTGCAGAACTCATGCAGTCCGTCTGGGTATCGCGTAATGACTATGAACGGCGCGTTCGACTGGTAGGACCAACTTCTTATCTTTCATTTCATGGTTGACTGTTTTTCAGTTACTTCAAGCCCTCTCTGAAGTACAGGCGAAGTGGTCAGCAAGCGTATTTGCAGGCACATATATCGACGCTAAGAACCAATCAGCGGAGCTCACCTCGTACAAAACGACAGAAAAGCGGACGTGGGTGACGGAGAAACAGGATATTGCGACCCTGTTTGGTAACGTCCAGACGAAACTGAAGACGTATGGGTTGAGAGAGTATGTACCACCGGAGGGTTTGTCGCTAGGCGATCTTGACGAAGCTTGGTCGGAACTGCTGCGCTCTGAAGCTGAACGGTCCAGGTCAATAAATGCCCAAATCAGGCAGTACGTTCTTTTGACTTGCACACGATGTGTTCGACCTCACACGATTCTTAGAATCAAGGAAATGTTACGAAAAGAGTTTGCCGACCTGGCCAACGAGTTCGAGCATCGCTTGCACGTAATATCGTCCGAATTGGCTGCTGTTGATGGTCCGCTCGAGGTATCGTGTCTTATCCTTATGACGTGCGTCAACTTTAACTTCGTTGGCGCAGGCTCAGCAACAGCAAGTGAAGGAGATTCAAACTCGAATACCCGAGCTGAAAGAAATGCTGGCTGCGGAGGTGATCGACGCCGAAAAAGAGTGCAATAACGCTAATGTGGAAGAGAACGACTATACCGTCTTCACGACGCAAGATCTACAGTTTGAACTGGATCTCGTGGTGCAGAGTATAACCAAGAAGCTTGCCTTCATCGATAACCAGGTAGGCTGAACTTCTGTGTGGGCTTAGATACCTCGCCTCACTCCTGATGTATCAAGGTCGTATCCCGCAACATGACAAACGTGACTCCGGCACAGTTGGAGCAGTTTGAGAGCACTTTCAGATACTTTGACCGGGATGAAACCAACACGCTCAGTCAATCAGAGCTTACTGCGGCGCTGGCCAGTCTCGGGATTGTCTATTCGGTGTGTCATTATTGTCCGTTTGATGACTCGCGAAGTTTAACGACCTTGCCGCAGGATGAGGATATGAACTACATTTACGACCAGCTGGTGCAAGATTATTCCGCTCTAACCTATGAAGCGTTCATCAATCTGCTGGTCGACATCATGGAGGACCAGACGTCGCCGGAGCAGCTGCGCGAAGCGTTCAGAGGGCTCGCGTCGGACAAGGTGACTCACGTCTCCCGTTCCCTTGCGCCTCATATGAAACTCAAGTTCAACCCATACACGCAGCCTTTTGTCACGGAGCTGGATCTGCGGATTGCGAAGCTCCCTGTGCAGTCGATTGACTATCTTCGGGAGGTGATGCCGAGTGCGCAGAACGACGTTGGGGAGGCGGAGTATGACTATGAGCGCTGGCTTGATGATGTGTTTGCGTAGTTTTTTTGTATATGTACTAAGTAGACTTAGTAGAGTAGTAATATTGTACCACCAATTGGGGCTCAACCCACCCAATGCGCCGCAGTATCGGGGTAAGTATATAATGAATGTGGGTCGGTGCGTTCTGAGAAGTATCTGTACAGTTAACAGTTTTATCATGGTAAGCGCTCACTTCATTAATACATTCCAAGTACAGTACAGTGAAGCTGACATCTCTCTATTACAGCAGGCTTCTGGTATCGCCGTCAACCCAGCATGCATCGAAGCGTACCAATCGCTGAAATTGGGAAAGAAGATCAAGTACATCATCTATCGCATCAGCGACGATGTCAGCGAGATCGTCGTGGACAAGACGTCCGAGGCGACTGACTACGCGGACTTTGTGGCTGATCTGCCAGAGGCGGAGTGCCGCTGGGCTGTTTACGACTTGGAGTATGCGACCGAGGACGGCGGGAAGCGCAATAAGCTTGCTTTTTTTGCTTGGTGAGGTTGTTTGGAAGTCCAGTCGAGTGATTGAGTTGATCCAATGTTCAAGGTCCCCGGACGACGCAAAGGTCAGCAATAAGATGTTGTCTGCGTCTTCCAAGGAGGCGTTGAAGCGCGCTCTGGCGGGTATTACGGTTGAGGTCCAGGGCACGGAGTTTGGTGAAGTCGCGTATGATGTCGGTACGTTTTCTGCGCACTTCAACTTTCTATTGGAAGTATCTCACCGAATTTGTTTAGTTATTGAGAAGGTCACTCGTACTCGTTGAACAAATGTTTCGGAAGCTTGGGTGTGTAGTTTAACTGTGGTGTTGTTTAGAGGCGTTAGTTGTTCGTGGACTTGCGTTGTGCGCCACATCACCGCACCAATATACATGTTAACCAAAATGGCTGATCCTGAAAGGTATACGTCGTGTGGGAATATGAAAGTATATGTATCGAAGCTCAAGCAACCGACCACCGCCGAGCATTCTGAGGCTGCTCAGCAACAGAAATCATAACCTTCAACTCTCTCCCTCCAGCCGAAAGTCAGGACTCTCCCAGCGTGATACCAGCCACCTTCAAATGGCCATCCAGTGTCTCGACCAACAACGCAAACGCCCGCGCAGTGTCCTGCGTTAAATTACCGTATTTCCGGGAGAGTAGGACTTCGACGCACGCCAAGGCGCGCGCGCCCCCGTTCATCGTCCGTCCGTAACTTTTCTAGCCACGTCTCCAGCTCCTGGAGGAGGATTAAAGCTCGGTGTCTGAGCTTTTCCCAGCCGTGTTTGATGAAGCCGTCATTGATTTGGCGTAGAGAACGTAATGTTGAAGGTGATATGCAGTCCATCTGGACGCTGGATCGCAGAGAATCGATGACTTGGAGGGAAAGGTCTGGATGGTCGTATTAGTATCGGCGAGAATGCATGTTATTCGCTCACCATCTGGGAACGACTCCCATCCGCTTTTAGTATGAGGAAGTTGTTCCTTCAGAACAGCAAGGAGTTCCCGCGATATCTCAACAAAAGAGGCAGATTTGTTGATATCGCGCAACAAACTCTCCACGAAGTAGTTTCTCGCTCGTTCATCAAGGTTGTGATCTCGTAGAAACTCGAGCAGGATGCGCCCGATGGAGCCGTCAGCTTCGATCTCCGGCGAACTACGTACGCATCTCGACGCTACGTCTGGTTCGATGTCTTGAAGACAATGGAACAAATGCTTGACCATGCTCTGCTTGGAGAACTTGTTATCAATCCAGCGTATCGCCCCGACTAGGTAGTCGTCCAAATTCTGTCGCATGCGTCGGTGATCCAAAACGTTCCAGTCAGCTGTGGACGGGTATGATTCCTGGGTTGACCACTGTAGGACGCGATGAAATGCCCAAGCCTGCGATGATTTATATGCACAAGGAAGGGTACCAGCGTTCTACCACTCCCGGAAGTACCGACGTGGCAAACACGAGTATAAGGCTAACTCCGATGACCAAAGTGAATAAGAGTGCCACCAAGTCATCCATGTTCCATAGCAGGTCTATCAGACCAATAAAGAAGAAGATGAGGCCGAGTTGGAGGAGGATTGGTAGCGACGAAACAATGCTCGGGACGCGCCATTTCTCCATGCTCAGCATCCGCATGTGACGAAGCGCCAGGGTGTTCTGGTTAGACAACCCAGCGTCGCGTCGAAACTCGTACAGCCACTGCTTGCATAAGAGGCCCATCAGAGCAGCTACCAAGCTGAATGCCAAGTTGAGGAACCAGAAGATGTTGACGCGAACGACGTAGCGATCAGGGGAGAACTCTTCTTCATCAAAGTCTGCTGCTGTTTCATTGGGGTTCGCAAGCTGCAGTGATATTTTCTGGAGCAGGGCAACTGTTGTATCACCGGGGTCTTCTTGAAGCCACTGAAACGTTTCGACAACGAAGGACGTGACGATGGCTGAAAACAAACCAGCCTGATAGTTCTTGTGAGAGAATGAAAAGAGATAGGAAGAAAAAGTGTACAAAGACCAGTAACGTGTCAATATCATCGACCCAACCTCGGTACAGTTCGCGGTCATGTCTGTCAGTCCGAACACGACATTTCTTCCACGGATCAGTGGTCTTCGGGATGGTGTAATGCAGTGGTTCGTCTTTGCCCCATAGACGAACAGGAACAGGTATCTATGGATTCATTAGGATATTCAACTGGAGGTAAACGCTCAGCGCTCAGAGGCTTACTTCACTTCGTACAAACGATCCGGACTCTTCTTCCAGCTCGACAGTCATGTTTTTGTCCGGATCGACGAAGAACCCGCTCCTGGTGTAGGAGCTAGGGTCTACATCGCTCATACTGTTGGAGCGATGCAGAGACCGGTCGTCCATAAACTGAGAGGGGCCAGGACTGAGACTGGGGCTCCCTAGTACATATGAGCTAGTAAAGTCCTGGAGCTAAGACGCCTTTGAGGGTCATGCTTACTGGGTAGACGCGGTCACGCACCTGGACATCGCTGTCCGTCACCGAAGGGGGGAGGAAATCGGATTCCGTTCGCGGTCGGTGTCGTTTGTTCATCGGATTCTTGGAAAGAGCGCACACCAGGGACACTGTTTTTGACTGGCACGCTAGCGCGAGCCATCATGACCGGAAGAAAAGCCGTGCGTGTGAACCTGAACAGATTCGAATTCTTGTCCGACTCACCACCCTACAGAGACCTGGGACCTTGGTCTTTGGGTAAAATCGCTCTCAGAACTACTCGGTCGCCGTTGCCAATAGCTTGTCTGATCCTGTAAGTTCAATTACAACGCTGCGTTTTCTGGGAGCGTACGAGTGCTTCGGCCGGCTTCATCTCGCCCTCATCATAAGTGCACGCGGGGCGTCGTACCAAGAGTCTGAGTCTCTGGAGGCTGCGTAGTAGTTCATGGCAGGAATCTTCATAGTCTTTTCCTTCATTAGGTATACATGGCATTAGCGGACACAAAGCTCAAATTTCAGATCGGTAAATAACTTCGGGAACGGCACTGGGTTTATGCCTAAGCATCAGGCGATGGCTTCCCTGCAGAGGTGATTCACAGAAAGCAAATGTGTGGTGATGCAATCACTCACAGTCCATCAAGAGCTTGATTAACTGCTCGTTCTCATGCATGGGTACCGGGGATTGTGCCAGTGTTGTTGCAATTGTCGATAAGATGTCAGAATTCATGCATGACTGAAAAGCCTTGTCGAAGGCCTCTCGAAATGAATGACATCCAGGAATTTTGAATGAATGAGCTGCACACATAATGATAACTAGCAGAGGGGATGTGAGAAAACGGAGCATATAGAAAAAACAATTAGAACCTGGTGCAGTAACATCTTGAACAGGATTTGCACTTATAGACAGTTGTATAGGTACTGTTGATAGTGCCTGTTAAATGAATTTAGCAATAAACAAGGAATTGGAATAAAAGTAGGACCAGAAGATTTGGAGAAATTGTAAAAAGAGCAAAGGTTGCATTGATCTCCTGAAAAGAAAATATCAAAACAAGATAAGAACTATGTAAAGTAGCGTAATAATCACCAACTGCAGCAAGCCTCAGTCAGGCAGTAACTGAAGGTGAATGAAGCGCACTCACATCCTGCAGCAAGCATCAGTCAAACAGTGACTGAAGGTGAATGAGGCGCACTCACATCCTGCAGCAAGCATCAGTCAAGCAGTGACTGAAGGTGAATGAGGCGCACTCACCGACTGCAGCAAGCATCAGTCAGGCAGCGATTGAAGGTAAACGAAGCCCACTCACGATCTACAGCAAGCAAGCTTTAGTTAGACAGCCACTGAAGGCGAATGAGGTGCACTCACCCTCTGCAGCAAGCATCAGTCAGGCAGTGACTGAAGGTGAACGAGGCGCACTCACCAACTGCAGCAAGCCTCAGTCAGGCAGTGACTGAAGGTGAATGAAGCGCACTCACATCCTGCAGCAAGCGTCAGTCAAACAGTGACTGAAGGTGAATGAGGCGCACTCACTGACTGCAGCAAGCAAGCATCAGTCAAGCAGTGATTGAAGGTGAATGAGGTGCACTCACCTCCTGCAGCAAGCAAGCATTAGTCAAGCAATGACTGAAGGCGAATGAGGCGCACTCACCTCCTACAGCAAGCAAGCATTAGTCAAACAGCCACTGAAGGCGAATGAGATGCACTCACCATCTGCAGCAAGCATCAGTCAGGCAGCGATTGAAGGTGAATGAGGCCCACTCACGATCTGCAGCAAGCAAGCTTTAGTTAGACAGCCACTGAAGGCGAATGAGGTGCACTCACCCTCTGCAGCAAGCATCAGTCAGGCAGTGACTGAAGGTGAACGAGGCGCACTCACCAACTGCAGCAAGCCTCAGTCAGGCAGTGACTGAAGGTGAATGAAGCGCACTCACATCCTGCAGCAAGCGTCAGTCAAACAGTGACTGAAGGTGAATGAAGTGCACTTACATTCTGCAGCAAGTGTCAGTCACACAGTGACTGAAGGCTAACGAGGCGCACTCACCTCCTGCAGCAAGTGTCAGTCAGACAGTGACTGAAGGTGAATGAAGCGCACTCACATCCTGCAGCAAGCGTCAATCAGATAGTGACTGAAGGCGAACAAGGCGCACTTACCAACTGCAGCAAGCGTCAGTCAGACAGTGACTGAAGGCGAACGAGGTGCACTCACTGACTGCAGCAAGCAAGCTTTAGTCAGACAGCCACTGAAGGTGAACGAGGCGCACTTACTGGCTGCAGCAAGCGTCAGTCAGGCAGCGACTGAAGGTGAATGAAGCACACTCACATCCTGCAGCAAGCGTCAGTCAAACAGTGACTGAAGGCGAACGGGCGCACTCACCAACTGCAGCAAGCATCAGTCAGGCAGTGACTGAAGATGAATGAAGTGCACTCACCAACTGCAGCAAGCATCAGTCGGGCAGTGACTGAAGATGAATGAAGCGCACTTACATTCTGCAGCAAGTGTCAGTCAGACAGTGACTGAATGAAGGCCAACGAGGCGCACTCACCTCCTGCAACAAGTGTCAGTCAGACAGCGACTGAATGCGAATGAGGCGCACTCACCTCCTGCAGCAAGCAAGCTTTAGTCAGACAGCCACTGAAGGCGAATGAGGTGCACTCACCCTCTGCACTAAGCGTTAGTCATACAGTGATTGAAGGTGAATGAGACGCGCTCACCTTCTGCAGCAAGCTTTAGTCAGGCAGTGATTGAAGATGAATAAGGCGCACTTACCCACTGCAGCAAGTCTTAGTCAGGCAGTGATTGAAGGCAAATGAGATGCACTTACCCTCTGCAGAAAGCATCAATCAAGCAGAGACTAAAGATAAACAAAGCATATTTACCAACTGCAGCAAACATTAAGCAGCTGCATCAATTAGTTATTCATAAATGATCTTACTATAACATCCTGCTAACACTTAATAATTTAAAAGCCTATCGTTTAATAAGCATACTCACCTTTTCATTCTACCCATTGTTACTATCTGCTTTCATATTAATATTTAATAACAAGTTATGCACATACTAATCCCATCAACTCAGCTTATACAATATTAAACTATCAAAGCATACCTGCTATTGTCTTTGTTAATTATCAAACTTGAAATTTACAGAAAATCACATATATGATTCTACATGATTTTAGCAAATCTTTCAAGTTTATATCAGCTCTTAAACCTTGCTAGATTATATATTACTCACCATACAAATGCATATACATTACTTACCTTATTCTATTTGAATACTTAAGCATTCAAACAGTGAGCTGTACTTCAAAAGATAACCCACCCAACAATGCTGAAAACATATCAAAATCTTCAAAGCTTGCATGATTATTAACTATCTCTAAAAGAAATCTTACCCTTTTGATTGAAGCTGATGCATTAATATCCAAGCCTAGAACTTGAGGATGAGGAAAATTCACTCTCAATGCTGTACGAAGTGAAAGCTCCAAGTTGTTGTCCTGAATGGAGACAAAGAGGATTCGAAGAGTCATATTGTCGAGTGAATCTGCAGTTAGTTTCATTAATTTTCCAACTTGTTCTTGATGATTGCTGTTGTCCAGGTGAAGATCTATCTGCATTCAACTAGTGCTCTCTGAGTAACCGTAATGTGCACCTTCTGTAACTAGTTGCGCCTTTGGGGGCCACCTGGATTCACTCAGCGTCTTCCGGAACTTGTCTTCCAGCTCCTTCTCCGCGGCGATGCGATTCTGATCATCTTCAAGCTTCGTCCTATAGACCTGCGAGATCAAATCGTCGAACTTGGTGTAAATGACAATGATGGGCGCTAAGGACTCAGGTCAACTACTGCGAAGTGGACACATGAATGCCTGCCTTTGGTTTCGAGGGGCATGTTGAAAAATTTCTCCTCTGGCTCTAAGAACGGTCTCGACCTGTCTGGCTTCATGCAAAACCTACGGATTGATGTTAGAACTAAGAAGAAACAGGGGAGAGCGCTCTGACCAAATGGCATGGAGCTGTTCTTGCACGTCAGTCGCTTTCGCGCGCTCTTTGATGAAGGTCTGTACTTTCTTGAGCTCGTCTTCGCCTCCACTCTCGAACCCAGGCGAATCGTGGAAGACGAATCCTGGATTACTTTGGAAAACAAAGGGCCGATAGACATTGTGGATGCCTCGCTGGTTTCCAGACATCAGTATATTCGCGAACAATCAAGGAGCTCGTGACTGGACGAACAGCGGTCGTTGGTTCCAACTACACAGCTTGTTAGAATGATCCCTCGCCGTAAACGAAGAATTCATACCAAGTCTTTGCCATCTTCGCTGTAGATGCAAGAATCCTCCTTTGTGTTGCAGACGCGCTGGAGTAACGTAGTCTTGCCGGCGTTGGCGCGACCGATAACAAGTATACGAAACTGAGTGAATTTCTGACGAAGGTCAAAGGCTTTTGCGAAATCGTCTTCAGACATGGTGGTAGGGCTGGTAGAAGGATGCATGATATCAAATGATCCCCATCCGCACCGCGTTTCCCATGCAGATGGTTCTGGTTCCAATTGAATCCGTCTTTGACAGGTGCCAAATGTTGCTGAGGTGGGCCGGCAACCCTAACCTCGACATCTCATTATCATCTTGCAACTCTTTCGTCCATTGCGACGTTGTGAACACGCTCTTGACGCTTCGGAAGTGCAAGCTGTATCACCTAGGCTCTGCGTTCTCTGGCTCTTCGTCATCCATGCCCTTGGCCTCGTGCATCACCATCAACTGTCAAGAATGACAAGTGGCATCTTCAAATATCTACCAACGCGATTAGACACATTCAAGGTCCGTTTCATACCGGCGACTTCATTGACGTGCAATCACAATTCAGTCGTGAAAGTACTGCGGGGACGAACGAAATGTGTTGCAGCCACACCCCAGCGGACTGGTCTTGTCTTGCCAGCGTTGGCCTGGCAGATTCCAAGAACCAGAAATTTGGTGACTTCTCAACCTCCCTTTCGCCGTATCGCCTTCAGACATAGTGGTAGCAGAAGCAATATGGCCTATCAATCCCCGTGCCCATGAACTATCAGATGATTCTGGTGGGAACCTCGAAGTTCGTTCGTGCACGTCCTCATGAAGCCGTCACGTCGTCACCATAACAGTCAGTCGCCGCTTCACAACGATTTGAGACTTGACAAGTGGCGCATTCAGGATCCCGAATACTAGGCCCATCTTGCTCAGTCCCGCCGGACGCTTTGCCCGCGACTCTCAAGATCCTTTTCAGCTCCAGGCTTTCAGCTGAAAACAATCATTTGACAGAAGCACCGCAGAGTTCTTTGACGGTGACAAACATATCGGGTGCAATCACAACTCAATAGTGAACGTAATGCAGAGACGAATGAGCCTTGTGGGATTCAGTTACTGCTCGTTGCTCGCACACCACCATGACCACGAATCTTAGCAACGAACTCCCATCCACCGTTGAGGAGACTCTCGCGGCATGCCCCCAGTAGGTTGTGTATTTGCTTTTCCCACCCATCTGACCTTTGGGTGATAGGTTTAGAATCCTCGTCGTAGGAAATGTAAGGCTATCTAGTATTCTCGTCTGTTGATCCTTGGTTCACAACCTTTCAGTCCGGAGTTGGAAAGACCTCGCTCGTCGCAAACGTGTTCAACATTCCGAAGGAGGTATGTCATCTCTTCGTGTGGTGCGCACCCCGTCCCATGCTTATCGCAAATACAAGGATCTCGACATACGCCATGACCGTCCTGGATCGGCTAACATTGCGAACGGATATACGTCAGATAGCAATCCTCGCTTCATCCTCCATGATAGCCAAGGCTTCGAGTACGGAAAACACGACAATTGGACCATCGTACACAATTTTCTTCGTGATCGAAGCAAGCCCGAGATCTCACTTCCGAGCCGCATTCATGCGATCTGGTAAATATTTTCATGTTGCGTGTAGTGATCATTCTTACCAGACTAATAGGCACTGCATCGAGACTCCACGCTCTGGTGGACGCACGTTGGAAAGAGGTGACGAAAATCTCATCCAGCTGGCTGAAGAACGTGAGTTGTCTCTGTGCAAGCGAGCCGGACGCTGATTGCTTGAATACAGTCGAGATTCCGCTCCTTCTGGTTTTTACCAAATATGACCTCCTCTTCAATGAAAAGTTCCGGAACCGTCGTGACCTCGACAAAGCCTATCGTCTTGTCCAGGCTGAAAAGGATGCTGATGACCACATGCAGGGTGTTGTTCAGATCCTCAGCCACTGCCGTGTTGCTATAGTTCCAATCTCCACAAAACCTAACTATGATCGTAAGTAATAAGCATGTCTGATACTGCAGGCGTACCGACATACTGATGAGCGCCTCGTACGTATCAGGCTCCCCGGCGTCGCTTCTGCACCTGACAGAAGCAACGCGTAAAGCACTTCATAAGGTGGAGAGTGATTTGTGGGTTCCATGGGCGGTGGCGCAACAGCGTCATGCTCGGCAGAAGGTGTCTACCTCTATCAAGTGTGTTTTTTTCCGCCTTCGATGGCAGGGTGCTAATGCCATGTCCATGCTGGTATTAGTGAAGGAATGAAGAGTATGTCTTCGTGATTTGTATTGACTGCGCTGACCTCATCCCCAGAGTACTGGTTGGACTTGGGTCGAAGTGCTCTGTTTGAAGGCCATACGTTGTGGGACTGTATTTCTCGTATCCATAGGGATGTATTACTGGTCTGGAACTTCCACGATCCTGGGGATGTATGTTGTCTGAGCCTCATCTAAATCTCCACGATCTGATGTTGGTCCTATGTAGCTTCTCAATGGGCTGGACTTCTGTCGTCGTATGCTTGATGTTGTCCCCGTTCCACCGGCACAAGGGTGAGCTTGCAAACGAATAATGAGCCTGTCCTCATATCTGCCTTCATTAGTGGTGCCTTTCAAGTTTGGCCTGAACCAGATGTTGTCATCTCAATCGGTACCGGATTCGCGGGAGGGCCCGTAACCTAAATTGCAGCCAGTCTGGCAGTTCTAGGTCTTGTGGGCAAGTTCGTTATTCAGAAGTATCGAGCAGTGTACGTTCTTGCGTGCCCGGGTTATGCTACGACTAATATTATCGCGTAGTCCAGAGGTTGCTCAAGCCTTCGCATCATATATTATCAGTCTCACCCTTGTGCTACATCGTCTCTTTCTGGACACACTCGCAGTCGAGCCACCACGACCAGTTACAGCAGATCTCATCTCTGGTGCGCTGAAGTCATCGTTGAACCCCTCCACTCGAAGCAAAATTGAAGCAAGAATCAGTCAGTGGACATCTTCTGGTATTCTTCAGGTGGAAACGAAGATTGAAGCATTCATTGAAGAACTATTGGGAACTGAGGGAATGTAATGGAATGGAGAGAGAGGCAGTTTTTCATTTCGCAAATTCTTTGTCGAAGTCGGCGATCCTACGTATCAATATGAGAGTCTTTTCTTGTTTTACCTCATCTCTCTCAGTGTAAGGTATTGAACAGAGTCAAAGAGTTTGAGCATGGATGCTTCAGCAGCGCATAGCATGCGTCGTGAGCGTATGGTATGCTGGTTCAGAGAAGACGTTGATCACGTCGCTTCCACCATGCTTGTTCGCCCACATGCGTTCTCCTACCTTCTAAATGCTAGTTTCGATGTGTCATGCCCGGGTAGACGATGGCAGACGTCTTGAATGCTCTGTTGGAGGCTCATAAGGCCACCTGCTCCTGCCCAGTGGGTCTCTGTGATCGTGTATGGCTCTCCATCTCAGAGGGCCCGTCCGGCGCGCTCCCAGAAGACGACTACGAGGCTGATATGGATACGAGGGTGACGCAGCGTAGGGAGTCTATGATCTGGTTTGGCTCTTCCTGGAACCTGGAACCTGGTAAGCCATGCCGTCGTTCCATCACAGTTTTCTGGCTCATGGATATAAGATTATTCTATAGTGGATCTTGCTTCTTCACTTGCGCGCGCATTTCCGAAACCTTCCGTCAAGACCATTCCGCCGTTCGTGTCTGTCCGAACTGGCCTTCGCTGGACCTCTTCTTTGTTTCGTTCCTCTTGGATGGGTGCACGAAACTCAGCCAGACGCTGATGTGCAGTGTAGGAAAACACCACAGAAATACACACTACTAATCACACACACAAAACAAACACAACAAATAAATACTAGAGCAAGGCACGAGTGGTAAGTACTTACAAATACCCGCAAGTAATGTGACCACCCGGGTGGACCCTCACCCGGCACCCTTCCACCCGGCACTTGCCATCACCCGGGTGGTCCGCGGATGGCAAGTATGGCTTTGGCGCAGCAAGTACTTGGGGCAAGTACTTGCCTAATACTTGTCTATGCATATATATATATTTTATAAGATTTTTATGAATTTATCTGGACTCAAACGAGCCCAACGTCGTTAAAAAACGACGTTGTGGAAGAATATCCGCGATCGCCGAGATCGCCGACAGTTCCGGCACTTGCCGGATAACGATCGGGTACCTCTGATCTGCATCTCTTGTCTCTTCCCACCACAGCACGACGGCGACGTCTTGCTCGTTGACCCCAGAACTTTTTCTGGGGTCTCTCTACCTTCTCTTCTTTGTTGTCTTTTGCTTTTTCAGTGCAGTTGGGCTTTGCGCCGGCTGCTGCGCCCTCGGATTCGTTCCGGGGCCATTTCTGGCGTCTGTCTTCGCGGCGGCGCCTTCTGGACCGCGCAAGCCCTCAGGACGAGGCCGCCTTACCACTTGGATAGCGAGCGCCGGTCGCTACGCCCTCGGATACATTCCGGGGCGCATTCCCGTGCTCATCTCTGCGACGACGCGAATTGTCGACCGCGTATTTGCTTGTGCGCGCCCGAGCCCGAGGACAGCATGGAATTTGGGACGACGACGCCAATGACTAGGACAACGACGCCAACGACTAGGACAACGACGCCAACGACTAGGACGACGCCACCAAATGGCGTAATATGGCGCGGCGCTACGGAGGGTCATGCTGGAGAGTTGTTGGACTTTGGGTTCCTCACCCAATGCTGTACCCATAATGCATTAAGCCCTCCTGTGTTAGGGCAAGCCATTCCATTAATGGTTGGCACTGGGAAGGGCCTATGGGATGCCCATAATACATTAGGGATCCCTCCCCAATTGCGCAGATAGCTGTCCTAAATGGATAGGGCTCCCTGTGGGCTAGGTGGGAGGGATGACATCATTGGGCTGGGTGAGGAGGATGACATCATTAGACTGGGTGGGAGAGATGACGTCATCTAGGGCCTGGCTAGATCCATTGATGGATAGATTAGATTTTGATGGGATGTGGGGAATGGTTCCTAGGATTGATGGATTGATGGATGGGGTCCAGGATGGGTGGGGTAGGCCCTATTAGGGCGCATTTTTGATCAGGTGATCAATAGGCAGGATGGGGTGGGCAATAATGAATGCTGCTATTGGGGATGGCTATGGATGGGGTGACAACTTGATTTATGTTTTTTTGGGCTAGGAATTCAGTGGTGTAAACGGTTTTTCAATAGCTTCAATAGTTAAGGAGATATTAAGGAATTACCAAAAATGCGCCACATCAAACAGATCTAGCAAGCTCTGTACTTATACCTATGACCTGCAACTTGGGAATCCTTTAGAGGTACTATAGATCGATGTCTGATATAATTCCTAGGTCAGTCCATCCATGGGTTTAAGAGATATACCAGGTCGACTAAATCAGGCTTCTTAGGGGTATAGCATGGGAACCTATAATCCTGGAGACCTAGGACTTTGATACTTCGTTTATATTAGTATTAAACCTCTATTGGCAATGGGGACAGGTCACCCAACCCAGTAGCCCATCTATAGATAGGTCCCCAGTGCTGTATTAGCCATTTTCGCATTTTGGGTTATTTAATATATAGCAGATACCCTAAATTGGGGCCAGCCACCTTAAGACACTCATTTATAACTATTCTACAAAAGGAACCATGTCACTTGGTGAAGAGGCCAGTGCTTTAGCCCTCAGTCTTCCTCCTCAGCGGAGTTTTGATCAAAACTCCCACGCTCTAGGCAGAGGATCGTCCACCCAATTCTTCGTGTCCTGCACATGCTATTGACTCCATTTCTTTTGTAGGACGTGTATATATGTTGTATACATGATATCCAGATGTCAGACCAATAATTTAATGATGTAATCAGGTCAGAAAGTCGTCCATAGAGCTGTACTGCTATTTTGCCACTACTAAAATCAACAATACTCTTCAACTACCCATAGAGGTCATGAAATGCAAGTTGGATATTGTTATTGAAGTGATATGGAAAGTATCTCATCAGTTATCCAGGTAGTACTTATGTGCTATAACCTATTCAGCCATTGAAAGCAGTTATGCAAGAGTTGAGCTACTGCGCATTTTCACTTTCTTACCTTTCATCTACAACATATGAGGGACACTCATAACTTTATCCAATATGATATAAATGCATGACTGAATAGTCTTCAGACCCCTCTTATGAGCACAACATAAGGTATCACTGTCTGAAGGTGGTATAGGCTGTCTATTCAGCTGTGGACGACTTTCTGACCTGATTATATCATAGAATTACTGGTCTGACACCTGGATATCATATATACAACATATATACACGTCCTACAAAAGAAGTGGAGGCAGTAGCATGTGTAGGACACGAAGAATTGAGTGGACGATCCTCTGGCTAGAGCGTGGGAATTTTGATCAAAACTCCGCTGAGGAGAAAGACTGAGGGCTAAAGCACTGGCCTCTTCACCAAATGACATGGTTCCTTTTGTAGAATAGTTATAAATGAGTGTCTTAAGGTGGCTGGCCCCAATTCAGGGTACCTGCTATATATTAAATAACCCAAAATGCGA
>QLPD01002304.1:0-10935 GCA_003314085.1 Hymenopellis raphanipes
AGGTGCTGAGTGAGGACAGTGGCCATAAGGATGTGGCCAGGAGAACATGAATTTGAGGCCAGGATATGTACGCCACGCTTTGTCATTCTGGCCGTAGTCTAACCAATGTTTCGTTGAAGGCAGTGAGGCGGAGGCCCCTGTGGATACTCGCTACAGTTATGCAGTTGCCTCACGCTGAGGACTTGCACTGATAAATGCGCATAAAGATCGCGCCGTCGCGAAGATAAAGACTCTGGAATGTATCCAAGAACTGTGTGACCAGAAGAAGTAAGGAGTGAGACAAGAAGACAAGTAAAAGGCAGAGGTTTATAAGCAAAATGGTATGTCTTATTAGCAGGTGAGCGGGAGCTCGGGCTATGCCAAAGGGGAACAGTGTAAAGATGTCCACGGTGGAAGAGGTTGGGAGAGGCGTCGCTTACCCGGGTCTGGTCATGTGATACTTAGACCGGTCCGAGTACCGAATCTGATTTTGACATGCTGGCCGACTTCAATGTTTCCATAGCCCATGGACCACTTGTTTCGACAACATCATATCCATCTATCATTGTCGAAATCTTCGTGCCAACTTTCGAAACATTGCAGGTTGTCACCCGTCACATTTGCGGAGCTTAACTCACTTGCGACGAGTACGATCAAGAGTTTCGAAGGTACTCGCACTGTTGCGATCCGCGCTGTGGTTGCGACACCTCAGTATGCTCTTCCGAAGATCCTGCTCAAGTTTCGAAAATCCTCACCATATGGTGCGAGATGCCAACCCGATTTTCAATAGCTGGAGTTCGACTTGCGGTGACTTCAGTTGATGTTGCGAGTGCTTACATACTAGCAAAAACAGGTGTTTCGACGGTATTTAATTTTGCTTCGTTTTGAGCAGCATAGAGATAACCTGTAGTGTAGGGAGCTCTAGTTCTAAACACGAAGGGTTCGCATGATGAAATGCAAAAATCTTGTTTCAAGTCACGGTAGCGAGCACGTTAGCCGATTGACCAGACGCGCCCATTTGACAGCTTGCAAATGAGAATAACTTTATGGCTGGCTTGCACGGTGAAGGGACACACGCGCCGTCTGTTTTGAGCGGCAGGGTGCACGTGGTCGTAGTATGGTGGCTGTGCCCATTGCTTCCGCCACGGACCATGCGGACATCGTGCTCGACGTTTGTCGACTTACCTCCATCGATCCTTGCCAGCCCTTCTTTATCGACGACATCAACGGACTAAACCATGGCAGACAGTCATGCTGCTCGCCTTAAAGCCGCGCTTACCGAACAAGAGCTGCATCTTGGCCGACCGTCCTCCGTTCCTCCTCTCTCTCAAACACGCTCGGAGCCCATGAACATCAGGCCAGCCTCGGCGCTAGCTCATAAACGAGTTCTGAGTGAGGCCCGACGCGCCTCGGACGAAGCCGTAACATCGTTGGACCTGATGGGCAGCCTACAGCGGTCATGGCCGTCTGTCGTCAAAACGAGAAACGGAAGCGTGCTTTCCAGGGGATTCATCCTAAAGACGGATCACTATCCATCTGGTGCGGCCCCCTGTCCTCGCCTCGGCTTCTCCAATTCATTCACATTTTTCTTAGGACGCGCACTTGACCTCGATCTCAACGTCCATGGTGCACCCAATTTCCGCGCACCAAGAACCAAGAGCCTGAACGTCTTTGGCTGTGCCCAGCCGCGAACACAGGGTTTGCGAGCTATTCTGTCGGTTCTGCGCTGTCGTCCAACGACTCCACATCCGTCTCATGTAGTCTGGTTTTCAACTCGAGAAGAACCGATAGGCAAGTTCATTTCGTCGCTTATCATCCTCAGTTAATTAATATTCGCAAAGTCTATATATCTGGTCGCCCCTTTGTATTACGCGACGCGTCTGAACCCAAGCGGACGCTTTCCTTGTCTGATCGGGCAGAGAACCTAGAAGCCATCGAAATGAGACTCAAAAATGACATTCTACAAGAAGCGAGTCGCTTCGGTGGTCTTGTTCTAACGCACAACGAAATGGGTACGTTCATACCGTTTCTAAATAGTACCAAGTAACCTGCCGTTCTAGTCGCGGATAGTGGGGATGGTGCCATTCTCCCAACTTGGACTGCCGTAGACACTAACAATGTTAAAACGTCACGGGAGCTATGGGATGGCATGAAGCGGGATGGCTGGAATGTTGATGTACGTCTATTAGTCTGTTCGGTCCCCTTGCGCAACTAACATCGATTCCCAGTACCATCGTATTCCTATCTCGCCAGATCGTCCAATAGAAGTACGCTTTCTCTCGCCCTCATCTAATCATCCCATAACCTTCGATCTAGGACAATTATCTTGATGCATATCTGAGCGTCATTAAAGAGACTGACCCTCTCAACACATGCTTGGTATTTTCTTGTGGTATGGGTGCCGTGCGCACTACCTTCGCCATGGCTGCGGCCTGCGTAGTTCGGCGGAAACAACTCATGGCCAAGGGCCTACCTGATCCATACGCCACCAAGGTCCATGCACATCCTTTTCGCTCCAGTGGAACTGTTTCCCCTCCAAACTTTGTACGCGTCAATCTTGATTAACCTCATGAATCAACATTGACATTTATCGAGTAGGACTCGGACAGCCGCATAATCATGTCGTTGGAGCAGGCCAACGCGCAACAAGATCTCAGCAGATCCTTACTCCGCTTGACATATCTCCTTCAAACAAGTAGGTGGAATGTTCGCGCATGTGATCGTGCACTGACGCGACTTGACAGTCTTACAAGACAGAAACTCGGAATCTGCTATTCAATTGCTCATGAACCAACCGACTCTACTCGAGAATCTTCGAAGGGCGCATATGGGTAATTATGGTATCATACTTAGTCTTTTGGGTTGTTTAGACGACGGCCTTCAGGCAAAGAAACTGGTCGACCGGGTCATCGATGACTGTGAGTTATGATATTGTGAAACTTGGGACGTACTAACTCGATTCACAGCCGATCATGTATCTCATTTACGAGAGGACATATTGCTCCATCGAATCAAGTATTCCCTTACTAGCATGGAAGAGGACAAGGGGGAGGCCTTCTTGAAGAAAGCGGGCCGCGCGCTGGAGAAGTAGTAAGTCTTCTGAACAAGGTTTTCTACAGAAACATGAAATTGACCCGTATACTAGCTTCTTCATAATCGCATTCGCTAGCTTCGTAGAAGAGTCGACTGACTTCAGTCAAAGTTTCTCGGATTGGCTCAAGGTAAACTCTACAGCGAGCAAGGAAGTCGTGAGACTGATTGTTTTGTAGGCTCGAACAGAAATATGGAAGTAAGTTGATTCCACGTTAATCTAGCTTCTTTGTTCACTGCTGTTGTACTAGTCAGGTCATGTTCCTTCGAAAGTCATACGGCACACGTCTCAACGTTTTCGCTCCTATCAATGACCTATCTGCTTTGTCCAAGTCTGGATCAACAGGGCGCGCATTGGTACCCGGCACCAAGAACGACATGGCTATATCCGGGGGCGAAATTCTTGGCGATGAGTATTCGACTCATGTTGTAAAGGTGGGACATTGTTCATTCAATTGTATCACTTCAACTGATTTTCGTCAGAACCGAAGCGGTATCATCCTCCGCGAAAGGTTAGTCTTCATGCCATTTCAGACTCCCATAAATTAACGTTTCTCCATCAGCACTCTCCTCAAGTCAGACCAGTGGCGTCAGGAAGATCATCACGTCAATAATGGTGTCCGCGGTGCGATCAACTTCCGTCAAATACCAAGCACCAATATCTACGCGCTCGGTCAACCAACGATCGAGGCGATTGACGAGGTCGTTGAGCGGATTAAAGAAGCACATCCTAATACTCACAGGGTGATTTGGATTACCATCCGCGAAGAACCCATCGTATATGTGAATGGGGCACCGTATTGCCTTCGCCGAGAAGGATTTTCACTGCGCAATATGAAAGGTGCGGATACGCATTGGTTGGAGTATGACCAAGGCTCATCTCAATTGAAGATTACGGTGGTATATCAGCCTCCCGATTGGAGGTCTTGGAAGAAAGGCTTCGCGACGACATCTTTGCAGAGGCTGCTGCATTCGGTGGACAGTAAGCTGGTCTTCTGTTACCACAAATCGCGTCTGACGAAAGACACTAAATAGAGTACTGCTCCATACCGAAACGACAGACGGGTCCGTAGTCCCAATCTGGGAAGAAGTTGCCAGCGAAAATGTTGTCGTTCTCAAGGACATCATGAACAGCCGGCAACGCGTGCGGGGCGTGGCGCTGATATACGATCGTATTCCTGTCACTGCGGAACGGCCACCGGACTTTGCTGACCTGAACGAGCTTATTGGGGTTGTTCTTCGGTCCTCTAGGGATACGCCTATCGTGGTGAATTGCCAGTTGGGGCGAGGAAGGAGTACGCTTGTTTCGATTATTCTTCTTTTGATACGGGAGTGGCTTGATTCGAGGCGTCCGCCTCCGACGCCTGGGACGCCGCGCATCAGGGCTCAGCGGACGCTGTCTATGAGTGGCTTGACGCCCATGGAGCCAATCGCGCCTGCTAAACCGGAGAAGCCTCGCAAGTCGTATCAGATCATTAACAGTATGTCCTTCCTTCCCCCCAGCTCGACGAACATGGCTGATCGGAGTTTTAGATTTGCTTCGTGTTTTCCGGAAGGGTTTGGCTGTCAAGAACGTTGTGGACGATGCGATTGACCAATGTGACGTGGTGTACAATCTGCGGGAGTCGATTGAGGAGAGTCGGATCATGGCTGAGCAAGCCACGGACGAGAGGCAGAAGAAGATGCATACGCAAAAAGGTATGGATGTTCTAGCATGAGGTTTATTATGTGAGATGTAACTGATTTTTGAACAGGCCTGCATAACCTGAGACGATACTTTGAGTTGATTGTGTTCCAGGCTTACCTTCAGTCTACGGAGCCGGATACTATGGACAATTTTGAGAGTGTCGAGACGTTTGTTAAGAACCGACCAGGTACCAGTTTCCTTCTGCCTCGCCATATTGAGGATTTTCTAATCAGGGTTTTTCTTCTTCAGTCATCAAGACGTTTGAGAAGGAGCTTTTGGCCGATGGGTTCAACGCTCTGAAACCTTTAGAGCGCGCGGATTATGCAGACGGCGTTGCGCATCCTGATGAGGTCCGGCAAGTCGTTGTGAGCCGATCGGGAAGCATTCTGTCTGCGTCGACGATTTTGAAGAGCGATTTCTTCTCGAATCTGCAGAAGATGACGTTGCCAGAGTACGTACGACTTTTTTGACCTTTTTCTCCCCCCGTTCTGAACTGTGTTGTTGTACTTGTAGGCGAATTGAAGGCTCGCCGAATTTCCGACGGGTTCCTTTGACGCTGGACTTTGGCTCGTCGGAGGAGGACTTGTCGTCGCCGGAGGGCCGGGAGTATGTGCCCCCGGATGGGAAGCGGGTTTGCGGGAGGTGAGTGTTTTGGCCTTGACCTCGGGAGGTGTTGGCGTTGTTGATCCCGATTTGAATGACAGTGGTATGCCGACTGTTGAAGGATTGAGAAGGGCGCTTAGGCGTGTTGATGCTGGTCCTGGCGGGTCGAATATGGTTTATTGGACGTCACTGCGAGAGGTGTGTGTTATCTACTGCGCCATGCGAGGCTGAGTATGTTTGCCGTTTGAAGGAACCTGTGATCTACGTCGCTGGCCGTCCGCATGTTCTAAGGCTGGTCGACAAGCCGCTTGAGAATGTCGAGTGAGTCTCGCCCCGCGCGCGTTCACGTTTTCTCTCTCTCTGACAATGCGATTTAGAGCTACGGGTGTGACGACGGCGATGGTCGAGTCGATGGAGCAGAACTTTAAAAAGGACGTCCTGCGGGAGCTGACGAAGGGCAATGGGCGTATTCTGCTGCACGACGAGGTGGAGGAACGGCCGGGTGTGTTTTCGATCATCCCGATCTGGGAGAATGTGGGCAAGGAGGATATCATGACGCCAAGGGATGTGTTTGACCTTATGGTGAAGGAGGGGTTTAGGATTGATTATGGGCGTATTGCGATTGTATGTTGTGTTTTTTCTTGTCTAGTGTGTGTGGGGAAAGAGCTGACGAACGATCATTGTAGACGGACGAACAGGCGCCGCTGCCCGAGGCGCTGTCGCTGCTTTTGGAGCGCGTGAGGAAGGGGATGGACCGGGCGGGCGACTTTGTGTTCAACTGCCAGATGGGGCGCGGAAGGACGACGACGGGGATGGTTGCTGCGTGCTTGATCTCGACGACGATGGGGCGGGATATTCAGGATGGCGCGTGGCTCGCGCAGGATGAGGGGGCGGGGGAAGGTGAGAGCTATGACCCGATTGACGGGCCGTCGGAGGATGAGGCGTATTTGCAAGGTGAGTTTGAGGGAGCCCCTTCCAAGTTGTGGGATGTTCATTGGGTTGGTAGGCGAGTACAAGACGATCCTGCAGCTCGTGGGTGTGCTCTCGCACGGCAAGGTTGCGAAGCGCCTTGCGGATCGGGCGATTAATCTCATGCAGGATGTGCAGAATCTGCGGAAGGCGATATATGAGTGCGTATCAGCAGTAACCCTTGTGCTTTCCTCGGTTCGGTAACTGACGCGGTCGTTGTTGTTGGTAGTTATAAGCTCAAAGTCGACGCGTGTGAGAAGGGCACGACAAAGGAGATCAAGCTGAGGAATTTGGCTGTTAATTATTTGTATGCCCCCCCTCTTCTTTTTGTCGGTGAGGAAGGAGACTGATGCAATGTGATGTAGGTTCCGCTATGGGACGCTGATTGTGTTTGCCAATTATTTGATTGACAAGACGGATGAGACGTTTTCGAGGTGGCTACAGGAGCATAGAGAGATTATGAATATTTTGAGAAGGCGGTCGTTGGATTGAGATTAGATACGTGCTGATAGATGTTGAGTAGGAGGTGCACCGTGCTTAGGATGTTCGCACTACAGACTATACATAATTGTAGAGAAAGATATGGGCTGAACAAGGGCTCGAGATTACACTAATTGTTCTTTTTTGTTTCAGACAAGGCAGCGTATGTATGTGAACTCGCCCATGGCAGTCACATTGGGTCCTCGCAAAAAGTAGACTCATTCAAGCGAATTGTCGGTAACTGGAATTGAACCAGTATAGCTCTTCCGAGCGCAACACCACAACGAGGCGATTTAACCCCTCATCGATACCGAGTCACCGAGAAAGTCGTTAGCCAAACGACATCGATCCCACAGATAAGCAGCGAGTACTGCGCACAACAGCGATACCAAGGACACCAGAGACGACTTGCCAGGGATCAAAACTTTACTGCGCCACATTTTCAAGTTGCCCATGGGTGACAGTCACATTGTGTCCTCGCAAAAATTTCAATTCCTAGACCCTAATTGTCGGTAACCGGAATCGAACCAGTATGGCTCCTCTGAGCGCACCACGACGATGAGGCGATGTAACCTCTAGTCGATACCGAGTCTGCCCTGCTCTGAATACTGAGGTTGTAGGACATTCGAGTGAAAATCCGTCGGTCCTCGGCGCCGCTCGAATCTTAGTCTATGGGAAAGGGCTATGGAAACTTGAGGGCGCTGAAGTTCATCCCTTGCGAGTTGTTACTTAGAGGCACGATTCTGTAGGACAGGACGTATAGTGCCAACTGTCTCTGTGCTACTTTTTTTGGAGGACGCAGGCGGCCCTTTGCTGAATTTTCCTGATGAAAGTTCCGTTATTGATACCTTTACTAACTTCAGTTTTCCTCCCGTGTCGGTTACTAACACCCCCCGGAAGGCTGACTGCGCCACCTTTTTGCCCATGGGTGACAGACGCATTGCGTCCTCGCAAAAATTTCAGTTTTTAGAGCGTAATTGTCGGTAACTGGAATCGAACCAGTACGGCTCCTCCGAGCGCAGCACCACGACGAGGCGACTTAACCTCTAATCGATACCGAGTCATCCATTAGAATCGTTGGCCAAGAGTCCTGAGGTTATGGGACATTTGAGTGAAGCTGAGAAACGACGCTCAAATCATAGAGCATCTATGAGAAAGGCTGTAGAAACTCCAGGACGCTCACCTACGACTCGTTAGAAGCACGACTTTGTAAGACAGGATGTAGTATACTTACTACTGTACGGTTTCGACCGTAAGTTCGCCGGGTGTGACGCGTTATGCGAAACGAACTTAGATATATAAGTTCGTTTTCAGGCACAAGGCCCGAAATTGCCGTATTTGGATGCTCCCGCCGTAGGCGGGACCGAAAATTTCCTTTTTAGGCCTTGCGCGCCTCGAGAAAAAGGTCCGTGATGCGTTATGGTTTAAGCTAAGTTCGGTTCCGGGACCCGCGTGACGCGTTATGCGAACATACGGTCGAAACCGTACAGTATGTAGTGTTACTTTGTTTTGAGGGCGCAGGCGGCCCTTTGCTTCATTTCACTGCTGAAAAGTTCCACTATTCATACCGTTCCTAACAGTTTTCAAAACCAAGGGATCCCTTGTCGCGGTTACTAACACCCTCCCTAACTCGCCCATGGGTGACAGACTCATTGCGTCCTCACAAAAAGTTGAACCTTGGAAGAGCCTCACTGTCGGTAGCTGGAATCGAACCAGTATGGCTCCTCCGAGAGGAACACCACGACGAGGCGATGTAACCTCTAATCGATACCGAGTCATCCCTTAGAAGTGACTCGTTGGCCAACTGACATCTGAGTCCTGAGGTTATGGGACATTTGAGTGAAGCTGAGAAACGACGCTCAAATCATAGAACATCTATGAGAAAGGGCTACAACAAAAACCTGAGGGCGCTCGACTTGTTAGAAGCACGACTCTGTAGGACAGGACGTATAATGTCTGTGCGCTACTTTTCTTGACGACACAGAGGCCCTTTGCTGAATTTCGCTGCTGAACAGTTCCATTATTGAAACCAGTTTGAAAACCAAGGCCTCCCGTGTCGAGTACTAACACCCCCGGAAGGCTTACTGCGCCACCTTAAGTCAGCTATGGGTCACAGTCCTCGCAAAAATTAGGCTCTTTCAAGAGAAATGTCGGTAACTGGACTCGAACCAGTGTGGCTCCTCCGAGCGCAACACCACGACAAGGCGATTTAACCCCTCATCGATACCGAGTCATACATCGAGCAGCCAAATCGCCGCAAAAAGCAGCAACCGAGATACAGTACTGAGGCCTGATTTCCAGGAGTAAGAACGAGAAAAGCCCCGTAATGGTGTGCACAGTTTCCGCCAGTATCAAAACGACTGTATAATGAATTCCACCGTGTCCCATTGATTAGTGTGCATATGCCCATGTAAATATGTAGCTGAGGCCTCCCAGTAGTAACGTAGATCTAGAACAATGTAATACATCCCATCCAATCCAATCCGTAAGGCTTACGCAGGAGGATCACACGCGCCCATCGACGGCGCACCCTCCTCAGGCTCTAACATCAACTAAAACCCCAATATGAGCACACAATGCAGGGAAAAGAAAAAGGTCAACATACCCGAACAGTCTGTATCGTGGTGTAAATCGCCGCCAGCATCCCAAACACCATCATCGCGATATCTTTTAGCTTCTCGCTACGCGTGTGCGCCGCAGCCTTGTAATGCAGCATCGCAGGGTACACGTAACAGAGCGGCACGCTAACACGGATAAGCTTCAGCCCATACACACATGGGACAGCGAGAGAAAACCCACCAAGCGAAGCAACCAACAAAGGCCACAAACTTGTCCAAGTCCGCGGCACCCGCCCAACTAATAAGCGTAGTGACGATAACCACGAAGAATCGGAAAAAGTTCTTTAGCCACTTGATGCGTGTGCTAGTCTTTCCGCTGCGCACGAATAGCCCGTTCTCCATGATTCTCACGGCCGGGAATAGCTGAAGAGGAACCGAGAGCATGATAGCTACAGAGTACAAGAATTGCACCTATAGAAAGAGTCAGGTCTTATTTCAAAACACATAATCAGACAACGAACCGCTTGCACCATAGGCTTCGACGTGTCCAAGTTGACGAGGACAACAGTTTTGATATCAGACCCAAACGTGAGGTACGCCAGAGCACCAGCGCCGCCAAAGAGTATGAGGAGCCCGGCCATGACGGCCGAGATAACAGCTGGGAACTTTTTGGGCTCCTTCATAGCGTCGGTGATTGGGATAACCTGAGCGATAACGATGAGAACCATGAGTCATCCACTGGGAAAGATACCCACCAAGCCAATGCCTTCGAATGAGAACACCGCCGTCCTAACAGCGAATTAGAGAACAAAGATAGGAAAAGCTTTTAAAGAACATACCCAACGAACAGCGGGAAATCCTTCGGATTGAACAAGGCCACATCTTGGATACCTCGTTGCGAGATAATACTGACCTCGCTTCCAAAGATATAGATCAAGCCAGCAAGAATAAACACGTCCGCTATCAAAGCCGTAGTGCTCAACTTGGCGAGATCACGAACGAGAACCAGCGGAAGGAAGACAATCAATTGCATGAAGATGAAGTACTGCACGCCGATAAGCTGTGCGCAGTGCGTAACACCCATAACAAAAGACTGCATGTTCTCCGCGACAAAGATCATGTACGCCCCGCAGAAGCCCATTTGCGATACCACGATAGAGCCCAGAATAAGCTGACGCATCCAGTTGCCGTAGAGGGTCCCACCAATGTCACCGAAACTTCCCGAGACGATAAACTTGGTGTGGACGAGTAGGATGAAAGAATATAATGAGACTGCAGCGATGAAAATGAATAGTAAAGATGAAAAAAGAATGCCGCCATTGTAGAAACCCCTGCCCAGGAAAAGGACACCAGTCCCAATGAATGCTTTGAGCAACTAAGGAGGAAATGAATAAGGTGTCCCTGTTTTTGAATACTGACAGGAGTGAACATACCATGAGAACTGCTTGTGTAACTGTTGCATTTCCATGGGGTCCGGGTGAGGCCGCGCGTCGTCTTGAACGCGACCTCGAGCGAGCTATACTGGGCTTCCCACCCAACAATGGTGCTGTTTCAGTTAGATCGGCATGT
>QLPD01002305.1:0-13319 GCA_003314085.1 Hymenopellis raphanipes
AATTGAGATTATTAAGTAGCTCATGAGCTTCGAGGATGATCTTCATGCCATAGAAATATCCACTGGGCCAGTGGGAAGACATAACGTATGAGGGTAAGGATGCGAAGTCGTGCGGGCGACACTCTCGTGAACCATTTTGATTCTTTGAGTGTAAAGCGAGTCCAGTGAATTAGCCGTGCACGGTTCCCGGGCCTCCGCCAACCTCTCGCTTGCTCACACCCCTGCGGAGTGCCTTGACGAGACTGGACGATAGGGCCTCCAGGAGATGTCACTGTCAGAAGCAATAAACTTGACAGGCGTGACCTAGTCAGTAGAATGAATTTAGGGTTACAACTTTTTGCCTTCACGCCACTGACTTTGGTACAGGCTTTCTGGGGCCAATGAGCTTCAAGTTTTTTCCCACGAGAGGACATTGACCCATCATCTCCTTGTACTGTCGGCCTGTATAAACATCTTTCGCAGAGCGCTCAAACTGGTTCACTCCCCCACTACGAAGCGAACTCCATGGTAATCGGACTGGAAGAGCTTCGCTGATAAATAAAACCTGAGGTGAGGTAGCTTTCCATGGTCATCATCCACTGAACCTTGATCTCTTCTCTCCATAAAGTCATGACCGATACCGACGCTCTGCCCCATCTCTTGTGGCCGAACAACACGGCGCCGCTCTGATATAATCTAAGATGGCCGCACTACGTTAAAAAGGACCCAAGGCTATATTCAGAGCTTGACACCTTTCCATCACTATGTCAAGCAAACAAGAATGGAACCCCCGATGCTCGTTGGCCGAGGGTTAGGTCTACTTTGTCTTCAACGACACCGTCGCTGACGAACATCATATAGCGGACAAAATTCTTTGCGGCCCCGGAAGCCTTCTTGAAGTCGAAACTCGTGTTGGCCTTCGTGTTCCTCATCGTTGATGTCCTCTGAGCTTCATGCTGTTATAGCTCATCGATGGACGCGTCCAGCGAGTCTGGAAGAACCTCTGGCCCTCACTGCGATCGCTCTGGCTGTGGGCTGCGGAAGAGCACTCACACAAAACGTGCATCGTCTTTGAAGGCCAGCGCCTCTCCTACTCCCAGACATTTTCTCAATCCCTGAAATGTGCTGCGATATTTCGCGATCTGTACGGAGTGAAGAAAGGTGCGCGTCATCATGCTGGGGTAAATTATCATTATCTTACCAACATCATCACGGTCCAGGAGACCGAATTGCTATCTGTTCGCGGAATTACGCAAGCTATTTCACTGTTTTCTGGGCGTGTCGTGAGTCATGTTACGCGTAGTCTTGCGCTGGAATCAACGCGTGTCTAGATCTCCTTGGGGCTGTATCAGTTCTTGTCAACGCGTATGTGTCAACAGTCCGATACCTGTTCATGTTCTAACAGGGATACGTCGACGTAGACTCCTCCCATTGGATCCCTTGAAGCACTGTTTGGCGCTTGGTGATTGCAAAGTCATCATCCTCGATCCCCAGCGAGCGGATCTACTGGAAGACAGTCTAAATGATGTGGCATCGTCGACATGTCGTTTTATTGTTATTGAGGGCCACGAAGGCAAAGGTCAATGGCGCGGAATGGACGACCTTTCTTCGGTCATGTCGTGTTACAATGGGAATACTAAATCTGTAATCACCGCTGATCCAGATGTTGGGCCCGAGGACAACGCTACCATCATATTTACGTCGGGCACAACAGGATTACCCAGTAAGTCGAAGAGCCTTCGACTCTGGATGAATCAGCTAACTGTTGGTTAGAGGGTGTGTTGAGCTCACAGAGGGCGTTCTTGACGAACATCTTCAATGCAAGTTCCGTCTTTATCCTCCAGATACAAGCATTGAATAGTTGGCAGGTTGCAGCTAGCTCTGGGCGAGATGCCATTCGACGTGGAGACCCGTTTCCACCACCTCCTCCTGCAGAGGGCACCCCCCAGCGTGCTGCACTTCTATCGACGCCATTATTCCATGTCACGGCCACCGCTGTCATGGTTGGTCTTCTACCTTTCAATGATTATTTCTCGCCTCTGACATCACTATTAGTTAAACGCAATGTTCTTGGGATTCAAGATTGTGTCATTGCGCAAGTGGGATGGCAAAGAAGGTACACCAGGTCTTTAACAAGTCTTCGTTGCATGTCTGATGTTTCGATTTAGCTCTCAGGTACTTGGGATGTCCATTACTTTCTGCTACAGTTCTAAATCCAAGACAGACTTATCCGTGAAGAGAATGTAGTCCTTCTTGGCGCGTACGTCTACCCTTCAACTTCAAATGTTCGAGTTGTCTACAAAAACGTTGCAGTGTTCCATCCGTGATTAGAGACCTGGCTGAATTCCATTCACCGGAGGAGCAGACACCAATTGAAGTAATCATATATGGCGGCGCGCCCGTTGCAGAACCCTTACTCGACAAGGCACGGAAAGCATTCACCACTGCTTCCATGTATGTCTCTATCATCGTCAAAAGCCTACCACTTCCATGCTCACATTTTTCTGAAGCGGCCAAGGCTACGGACTCACCGAAAGTAATGCAGGTTCTGTTGGTTTCGGTGCGCGTGGCTACATTCTGAGAATCAATGTGTTTGTTCATATGACTTCATTCTCTCTAGCCGGAAAGGACTTTGAGTTGCGACCCACGAGCGCGTATGTCTGTCTTACCAACTTCAAACATCATTGAGAACTAAACGCTGTTCTACCTCCCCCCAGAGGAACAGCGCTACCGACAAACGACGTCATGATAGTGCAGGACGGCGTGCAAGTTCCTTCCAACGCCGTCGGAGAAGTCTGGATTCGCGGATCCAACATCATGAAGGGCTATTGGCGCGACCCAGGTGCGCCATTCAGGCCCTTCTTGTCTCCAAAATTCGTAATTCGATAAATCAGACGCCACAAACGCGGTCCTCACCAAAGACGGCTGGCTCAAAACGGGCGACCTAGGATACATCGACGACGAAGGCTTCGTCTACATCAAAGACAGAATCAAGGACATCATCATCCGCGGCGGCGAAAACATTGTCAGTCTCGACTTCTTCCTACCTCCGTGCCCTCTGACGCCCGCCCAATGTAGCCTTCCGTTACGGTGGAAAACGCGCTGTATAAAGAACCCGGAGTGTCCGAGGCCGCTGCGGTCGGCGTTCCCGACGAGCGTCTCGGGGAGCTGGTCGCGGCCTTGGTCACTCTGAAGCCTGGACATGACAGTTCCGTCACTGAGGAAAGCCTCCTGGCGTTGGCGCGCGCAAGGTCTGTCTGCATCGTTGGGTCATCTTTGTGCGCGATGGTTGAACACGAATTTGTTATTTTTTCAGCTTACCGCGATTCGCGGTTCCTGTGATGATCCTCATACAGGAAGATGAATTTGGTAAGTCATGAACAGGCAAAGAGGTCAAGCTGAATTGCTGAGAGAGGTTTAGAGCACACACAGTCCGGGAAGGTCATCAAGAAGAACTTGAGAGTAATCGTGAGGGAGCAATGGTCGAAGCGACGTGCACAAATGCGTGTTAGGGACACGAAACTATAGATTATCGAGCTTGCTTGTTTTGCTTATTAATTCAAGACGCTGTTTGATTCGATAGGTAGAACGTCGGTTATGTCCTCGACACCCTGTGATGTTGGATGAAAGACAATGGCCAACATTCAGCCGTAGCTTCTGTTCATGGCAGCGAGGCAGATTCTCAAAGATGCCAACCACAAGTATTGAGTCGTGCGTGTAATAGAAGACACGACAATTACTTCAATTATAACGTCTAACAGCAGGATAGCATGGCGAAATAGAATATGACGATCTCAGGGATAGAGTGAGAATAAGATACGCCCAGGATACGCCTACCGCTTCAACACAGCCCTCTCCGTATCCGCAAATGTCTGCGGTCTAAACGGATACTGGGGACGGCCCGGCACAGGAGTATCAATTTTAGTCAACCGACTCCCCAGCGTCGAAATAAAGGAGCTCGAGCCCGGCGGCACAAGCGCTCTGCGCTTCATCTCTAACGTCGCACGCGCTTTCTCCTCCCGAATCTGCTCCATCGCCCGGCGTCGAGTCACATCCGGCGCCTTTTCTTGAACGGCTTGCGGTTTTATCCTCTCTCGACGCAGCGTCTCCAGCTCCTCCTGCAAACGCATTTTCTCATTCCACTCGTTCAGTTCCTCCGGGCTTACTTCCTGAAATGTGCTTTCCTTCGTTGGTTGCACATTCGCCGAATCTGTGCGAGGCATTGCGGGTCGCTGTATTCAGATTTATTGGATGTTGCCCAGTTTCAAGCGCTCGGTAACTCACCTCACTTATCCGCTCCGTGGTGTTCTCCATCGTCACTGGACCATCTTGAACGTTTTCGTCCTTCCGGTCCTTGAGTGACGCGTCCTGCTCCCGCAACTGCAACTTCTGCTCCCGCTCAATCAAGTTAGCCTCCATTTCCTGAAGTGCCTGCTGCCACAGAGTTAATTTCGCTGCGTCGTCGTATGTCTTCCCTGCGGCCGGGCGAGGTGCTGTAGAACGTGCGTAATCCATAGCCTTCGCATACTTGTCTACTGTCGTTGTTTGTGGTAATTGCGAACCGGTCAGGGTCTGATGTGGTGGATCCTTTACGGCGCGAATTGGTCAGATAAGTATCAGTCGCTCTGAGATACAGCTGGGGAACTCACCCTATCTCTTTCTGTTCTCCTGAAAAGATGGAGCTCATCCCAAGGCGATTTATGTTTGGCAGCGGGCACCCGTGGAACTGTGCGTACGTTCTAAGAACAGAATCAGTGTCGCCCTTATGCACACCGATAAAAGCGTGTCCTACTTCATGTGCTCTTTGGCGTCTAACCTCGCGCGTTTCCTCCATCAGCTGATCTACAAGACCCTCCCTTTTCGCGCGAGAGAAGCCCTGCGATGTCAGTCAAAAGCAATCCCATTCAAAGAACAATAGGCATACGATAGGTTCCCACTTTTCCCTATTCTTGAGAACAGCTGTCAACGTAGGCTTGACGTATTTCTTTGGGGGTGACGACTGAGAGGAAAACCAAGATTTACAAGCATGTTCACCTTGTCATCAAAAACAATTACCTCTTCTGAAGCGTCCTTGATGGGGACTTCGTGAAAGAAAACGAGCTCGCCCTGGACATTAATTAGATCCGCAATATAAGACAGTGAATCTAAGCCTGCCTGAATTGTAGAGTTGCTTGTCGACCTTGTAGTGGAGGACCCGAGAGATGGTTTGCTTGGACAAGATGGTTCTGTATTGACTGGAGCAGGTCTTCTTCGAGACTCGGATCTCCTATAAGGATATCTTTCTGATTGAAATGTTTCCGTTCGAGAATTAGGCCATATCTCTCTCGATGAGGAATAGTGGCGTCGCTGACCAGCCGCTGACCGTTGGTTTGTGGAACGGAATCGCTCCTCATCAAACTGTGACAGAGTACGCAGGACGGGAGACGATAAACCACCAGTACGCGCGATTCGAGCATGTGGCGGCTCGTCAGTGGTAAACTCACGCGGCGGACGTGGGACTTTGTGAGGAGCGAGACGAGTTCCGAGACGAGTATAGGTAACCTCACGCGGAGGGGGTTTAAAATGCTTCTTGTGCTTTTCCCTCGCAGCATTCTCCCGCACGTCGAACATCTCGCCGGGACTCGGTTCCGAAAATGGGGTGAGGTCGGCGCCGGGAACAAGACGCCATCGCCATTCTTCCTTGTCCACAACGTCTGTCGCCATAGTCTCGACGGTTTTGCGTAACTTGCAGTGGATAGCGTCCATTCTGATCCCATTCTCGTCGTACGTTCTCCCTCGCACGATACGGATCTGGTCGACTTGCCCTTTGCTTTCCATTTCGGCGAGTACGATTTTGAGATATCTGGACGAGCGTATGGGGTGTACCGGGTGTGGTGGGACACCATTGTTAATGGTAAAGATCGAGACGGTTGCAGCAGCATTAGCGGCTGGTGGGATGAGATGGTCAGGGAGTTTCATGTCGGGAAAGCGATCCATAATGTTCTTGAACAGCGCCGGATGGCGTAGACCAAATTTTTCGGCGGGCTCCTCCTTCAGGACCGCCACGACTAGCTTGCGCGCCTCTTCCGTCGCCCAGAAAATGTACGATTTGGCCCGTGTCGGGTCTTCCCTGACTAGAGTCGATATTCGGCGCTGCGACAAGCATCAGAAAAGCTTTAATACGCGTCAAGCTGCCCACCATTGCTGCCGCCATCATCGTCGTCGTCGTTCCAAGCAAACCCGACTGTCTGTGGCTGTGCTCAAATTCGGACAACGGACCGAGATCACGTGATGTATTTCACGAGTCTACATGCTCCCATTCATCTCGTAATGCCAATGCTAATCTCCTTAGTACCTCGTCAACTTCCTTCTCGCCCAACAGGCTAAACGATACCCTCACATAGCACGTCTTCCTCTCATCATGGTACCCACATTCCCCTGGGAGCATCAACACACCCTTGCGCATCGCATTATGTTCAATGAACACATTCGAATCACCCTCGTAACCCGTCACCGTTTTGCACTTGACTGACCCAGACGGGGGCAGCTTGAGTTTTATCCAGTAGAACATGGCCGCGTTGGGCGTATTCCACTCTGCCAGCCCGGAAAGGTGTTTATTCAGATACCTCTCAAACACGTCCCGCTTCTCGCGATAAAACTCGGCCACACTCTTAGCGTGTGTAAGAAATCCGGAAATGCCCCACGATTGCAGCAGTTTCAAAACAATCACTTGTGATATCGAGGGTGGCTGCATTGTCGATGCGGCACTCTAACATTGGTATTAGGGCTGAGATAGGTGAGAACCGACTGAATGGAGACTTACATGCCGCTCAACCTGTGCAACCAGAAAATCAGGACCTGTAATCCATCCAAGCCTGAATCCAGCTGCAAGTATTTTACTCAAACTGTCAAATCGGAGGACACGGCCAATGTCGCCATCCATCTTGCGTTCCAAGGAGATATACGAAGCTGGCGGTGCTCCGGATCCAAAGTACAGATGATAGTATGGATCGTCTTCAAGGATGAGCAAGTTGTACTTGCGTGCAAGCTTCAGAATCTCCTGGCGCCGCAGAATACTGGTGGTCATGCCAGTAGGGTTGGCGCCATACTAGAAAAACACTGGCTGAAATACAATGATAGATTTAAAACAACCAAGACTTACCGGTATAGTGTACAGCAGCTTGGGTCGCGACTTCCCGGACGGCCACGACTCTAACAACCGGGCGAGGGATGAGGATACGATACCCTCATCATCTGACGCGACCTCCACAATGTTGCACCCCAGAGAGTCCATAACCGGCAAGATACCACTGTCCCATCTCGTTAATCACATCTCCACAGCTAAAGTCGCGTCAACTCACGGATACGTCGGAGCCTCCACAATAATCGAATCCCCCCGGTTGATGAGCGCCGAAAAGGCCTTGTACAGCAAATCCTGACTACCAGAACCCATGCTGACGCGTGCCCCGTCTCCGGGTGTGAGGCCATGCACCTGCGATGCAAACTCCGTCACCCACTGAACAAGCGCCGGCAAACCAGATGTCATCGAGTACTGCAATGCTGTCGTCAAGTCGTCTCCGCCGAGCTCAATGTCAGTCAACGTAGGATCCGAAAGGGGGTTTGGCGACTTGACGGTCATCGTGATTCGCGTAAAGGGATATGTGCTTGGGTTCGGTTTTCCTGCAAGCATCGACAGCATGCCAGGCCTCGACTCCATCGGAATCAAACTGCGAACTGGGAAGATCCGACCGCTTTAGCTGTACATTTAAATAATATGGGAAAAGGAATGCTCACTGGGGGCGGGTTTACGCGCCTTGGCGACGTCGGACAGGAAGGACAAGTAAAAGTCATTCGGAAGGACGCGTGACGGGGAAGTAGCTTTTCCGTGCACAGTCTGTGAGGACGGTTTTTCAATAGTCATGTTCAACGTTGTGGTAGAGCGACATTCGAGCTGGAAGCACACCCATGATCATCTTATGGTTTCACGGCGACTAAATAAAGGGCGTAAATGATTTGACAGTGACACGGGAGCGAAAGCACGAACCGGACGGATCCCAAGTCAGCTTGCAATCGGCCGTAACAAACTCCTATAAGCGGATGTATGTGTGGTAGCACACAGAACGACGAGCCATCGGACCATTGACATAGTGAATGGTGCGAAGCATTACGCAAATCTCTGGCCATCTTCCCTGTTTCTGGAACTAGACGTCGTCGGTCGTGTCCTACCCCTACTCAAGCTCCAGCAAGACCAGTACCTGTCCAGGACGACTTATTGTCCTTCTGCAGTGCGATAGTAACCCTCCACCCTCAAAATATGATATCGCAAGGGTGAGGTGTATTTGAGGCCGACAGTCGAGGTTGTGAGGGCGCTAAGGAGAGACAAAGGAGGAAGGCCTGTACAGGTGATATAGACAGAGAAGTCCGGCTAGGAAAGAGGTGGCTGCATGCGGACAGGTGGCAGGTAGGCACCGCGTCGAGTCGCGTATGGTTCGGCAGCTAATCTGCCGGTAAAGTTCATCGTTGACCGCAACTATCCAAAAAGGAGGACGCGGTAACATGTCTGCGGGCCATAAAGTTGACGGATGTCGCCATTTGTGATGAGCTCCAGTAAGTCCTGCATCCGCCTGTCCATCACGACTTGCTAACGTCCTTCTGAAGCGCGATGGTAGCCTTGCATCCACAGATCATGGCATATCAAGTGTCAGATACAAGTGAGGCTGCGACAAGAACTGACAGCCCGGTAGTACGAGGCATCAGGAATGGAAAGGTAGAAAGGCCTGTCGATGCACAAGACTGACTGACATGGTAGCGTCCAGGTGGCTAGATCCCAGGAAGATATCGCGACGCGTCGCGTCATGACTCGCTTCCGATAGTAGCCCCTCGTTGCTAAATCTGTCCTTATTTGACGTAGGATGCAGGAACATGTCTGCCAGGCAACAAGTGTGATGCCACTGACATCTGGAGCATTTTCACAACCGGAGGTTCGCCTGAACGCCGTTGGTATCATAGAACGGGTGTTAACAATGGACTGAAACCCGTTGAGCCCATGCCACTCACACGTATATATATCCAGTCTTCGCATGCAATGATACAAGGCAAGGACAAATAGAACTGTCAGAACAGAGGTACATTATTAGCACGATAACATGAGTAGAAGAGCCGAGCAACTTGCACTGAGGCCGGCATAACACTTACATTCAATCTTCAAACTCAGGAAAGTTGAATCAATTCTTTCCCGGACATTCAAGCGGAACAGCCGTCGTCTCAGCATGCCGAAACGTCCTAATCCCAGTCCTGATGATCTTGAACTGCGATTTACAGCACGGATCCGGGCACGCCACAATCGCATCAGTCGACATCCAGTCGTTCTTATCCGTCATTCGTTGTTTCGCAGCCAGAAGAGGGAGAAGAGCCCCTGAAATCAAAAGATTTACGAAAGGTTGCCAAGTAACGACCCGGAAACGCACCCAAGGAATAGATTGAAAATCCCTGACCAGGAGGCAAACGGAGCATTTCGCCTTCAAGGGTGAAGTAATCCCCTTCCTTTGCGCCACACATGATGCGCTCTCCTGGGGGACAGATAACCTCGACGCGCAGGTCGTAGAGTTCAAACGAATGGGAGCCGTCCATAGTTGAACGTTGAACGTTGAAGGACAAGCTAGGAATCGGCCAATACACAATTGACCGGTTCACCATCAGTATCGCACCTGATGATAGTGGCACCGCGACTAGCATTTTCATCTCAATACTATCATGCTACTTGATTGTTTACCGGAATGCAAAGCGGAACGTCCGCCCGCCAACTTTATCACTGCTAGTCGTCGTCGCGCTAGACGCAAAGCGGATGGTCTGTTCCACCCGAAAGGATACGCCCAATAGCAAGCGACAATCGCAACGCTCCAGACCAGCGTATTATATAGAATAGTTAGATTACTTTGGCAATCATGTAGTGTAGTGTGAACATTGGAGTGAGCAATACAATAAGAATATAAAATCCCGCTAGTACTTTCATAGTAATTAATGTCTGTACTCATGACCGCAATCCCCAATCTTTTCGTAGAGTCCCTGGAGATGCGCGCCAAGTGCAACCGCATCGATCCGTTGGGTATCTTCAGCCGTCAGCTCGAAACTGAACACCTTTAGGTTAGACTCTGCGTTCGAAGAGACTCCCAGACGCGTGCCAACGATGACCGCGCCCACTTCTGGATTATCCAAGACCCACCGTGCAGCGACGTTACTCAACTCAACTCCATGAGCGTCGGCGATATCCTTCAAAGTCTGTAGTAATCGCTGCAGGTCCGCCCATGACCCCCACGTCATGATCATGTCAAAGTACTATAAATGCGTCAGGGTGGAATGTCAACATTACCAACTCTTCTGACCTTGCGTTGCGATGGTGTGAGAGCCTGCGATTCAGAATAGATGTCGGGTGATTTGGCACCTAGCCATTTCTCCGACAGGAAGCCGCCGCACTAGAGAAAGACCGTCAATAGTGCAAATCAACAGGGATTGAAAACTTACGAATGAACCGTACGTCAACAATTTGACTCCGTACTTCGCACATACGGCGGCCATCTTGATCTTTGGTCGGCTATCGATGAGTGAATACTGATATAGCTCACGCGTAAGTCATGGAAAGACTTCATAGAAAGTGAAATGACACAGACCTGAACTTGATTAGACACAATACCAATGTTTCCCGTCTTGGCGATAAGGTAATCGCAGGCCTCTTGCGTGTGTTCAGCGTCAAAGTTGCATAATCCGATGGCGGAGACGAGATGGGGATGACTTTTCGTAAGCGCGACTAGCTCCTCCAGTATCACGAGGTACTCCTTGTCGTTGTACTGAAATGAAAGCTTAACCAAAAAGGAACTTCAAATCCCGACGGAAGGAACTCACATCGAACCAATGGAACTGTAAGCCGTAGATTCAGCGCGCAGTCCCACCGTCAGTCAGCAGATAGGCTTAACTTACCTGTAAGAGCTCCACGCACCCACCAAGTCTCCGAGAGCGCTCCGTGACCGCATCAAGCACAAACTGACGCGTCACAGGAGCCTCCAGTGGCGCAAAAACGCACCACTTCGTAGCAGCAATAACCGTCTTCCCAATGTCCTCTGGCAATCGATTCCTAAAGGACCCATAGATGAGTTCCGCGTCACCCTGAGATCACCTTAAATCATCAGCGATCCTGTACCACGAAGAAGAACCTGCAATCACGAACGTAGTGATCGGCCATGTCTGTCGCCAGGAGGCCGAACCGTACGAGGCTCCCCAGAGCTGCGACCTGCTTGTGACTGGACGCGGATCCCCACGCTGGCGAGGACATCTGCCATAGTCCGTTGAAGAGCCGGGGTATCCTGAGGGGACCGAGTTGAACGTGCTCGAGTCTCCCGGACACCGCAGAATCTACAGAGATGTCGATCCTGGGGTCGGAAGTAACGCTGGTCTGATCGAGCTTCGTCGAGGGGAAGAAGAGTAACAAGACGTCATTGACTTGAAGGAGTGCACGAGTAAAAGGGTAGGTGAGGGGCTTAGAGCAGCAGTACGCTTGGCAGCCTGTTAATGCCGCTCTGAGTTGAAGGAGTAGAGTTTCAAGTTCGCATGTAGGACGGGGTCGTAACTCCTTCAAAGCTTGAACAGCTTGGACGATGTCGCCGCAAGCTTTTTCAAGGGTAAGCTCCGTGGGATCGTTAGAGGACCAGCTTACGCTGGCTTCGCGTATAGACTTGACAAAGTGTGTGAGACTTGAGCAAGACATGGAATTAGAGAAGAACGGCGCGAGAAGAAACGACCCACTAAGGCAAAGAATCTTGGACCATTTTACTGGAGAAAAGACAACGCGTCGAAGCCAAGAACGCGGTAGAAGTCTTCTGGTCCCTAAAGAGGTCGACCGCGGGCGTAAATTCTGGCGCAGATTCACGAAGCCGTGACCGGACGTGTTCGACAAAGGTTTTCTGAGCGTTGGCACCCTGCGAAACCAAGGCCCGGAGCGCAGATCGCAGGAGTGGTGTAGGAACTTGAGAAGTTTTTAACCCTGGTAAGCAAGTCAATTGAATCACTCACGTTGGGAGATTAGGACATCGTCCATCATATTCCTAACGGGACCAGTATCAATACCGCGTACATGCATGGAGAGGAGAGAGAGAGAACACGTACACATGACCAGACATGTTGAACGAAGTCTGTCAACAGCGGAGGGCAGCAGTGCAGCGGAATGAGAAGAACAAGTGGGAGAGCAAAGTCAGAAAGGCCGGTTAATTTTGAGCCATGCCCTCACTCGGACGGGCCTTTCTCCAAAAAAAAAATGAAATTTGGCGGGTAGTATTGAAGAGACCGAGCGCTGAAAAGGTTTAGGAGATGAACAACCGATGTCGGGGCTGCACCAGGAACGTATGTGAATCCTGATAGGCGTTTTAAGAGGACGCCGGCTAATAACTTGAATAGCCGAAGTTGGGGGCGATTTTTGAATCCCGAACACTGACAGCGGTCGCTAAAGAGGCTCGGCCTGCCTTAATATACTCCTTCTTCTTCAAGCTTCCGGCACATCAAATGACCAGTGCTCCGTTTTGTCCTGTGTCGACTCGAACTGCCTCGAACGCATCATGATGAACCGGACTTGGTACATAGCTGCTCTCACGTCACACCATCGTTCAATCTTTCGCCAGTCTGCTTTCGGCCTGGAAATAGCCGCGGCCCAGTCAGCGAAGGCAATTCCAAATGTATCACTGAACCTCAAGTGACGCAGGAGAAGACGAATTGAAACCCCCTGCGCAATTCCATGGTCTCCACGGCACGTAACTGCATTCTTATGTGGAGTAAGTGTACCAGGGTGCCCCGTGCAAAATAAACGAGTAAGGACGGTCCGAATGAACCGCAGTGTGAACAAAGGAAGGGCCAACAGTATTGACCTCGATCTTGTTGAAACAAAGCATCTACTCTTAGCAGGACGTTTGCTGTACCGCTTGAGAGACGGAACTCGGTGGACTTGCAAACACTGGTGGGAAAGCGACGGAGGTTTGAGCCACCACATTGATTCAGAAATATATCACAAGCAGGTTTGTGGTTAGTGCGCTCAGCCCTTTTGAAAAAAAAGAAATGCGGGTCTTGTAGTCGGGTTGGGTTCCTTGTTCGTGGCATTCCCACAGGGAGATGTGAAGATGACGCGAATGATTCGGAAATGACGGAGCCTGGCGTTGATGATATTTTCAGAGCAAACTACACCAGGTCTGCTTCCACGACGTATGCCAAACAGAACGAGACCCCCTGTGAAAGTGTAGGAGACCTGGGGCACCCGGGATCATAGACATTCGCCGTCTGCAATATAGACGCGGTAACAAACGTGGACCCGCATGTAAATCACC
>QLPD01002306.1:0-26033 GCA_003314085.1 Hymenopellis raphanipes
TTCATTCGTCTTGTTGCTGACGATGTCGTTTAGCATCGGAATAGCCATCGGCCCTCGTACTTGGTTCGGTCCGAAGTACGATGCCAACGTCAGTCTATCGGGGACTGTCATCGATAATCGCTTCTCGGGAGCGTTCAGCTACGCTATCGCCATCACCACTGCGGAGAACTTTACCGTCACTGGGAATACGCTCTTTGGAAACACCTCTTTCATCGGTTCGCCCGGCCCCAATTGCTCTACGGAGATCGCTACGCCGACACCAGAGGCGTTTTTGATGACTGAGAATGTGACGGGTAGCACTGTCCAGGGAGATTTCGACATTGTTAGCGATGGACATGCGTTGACGTGTCTGTTACAATGTTACAATATTGATTCCGCCTACGCTAATTTAATAGCTAAGGATATACCCCGACGGACCTTGTAGTAATAAAGAAAACCTAAACAAAACGAGTGTTGTAACGAACTCCAAAATCTACGCTGACCCTAACTCGATGACCAAATCACCCCAAAAAGGAAACCGATCCACCGCAAAGCACCGTGTGCGGGCAGTTTGGCGCGCAGGCGGCGTGTATCCCGAAATATGACCACAAAATTCGAGCTGTGAGCCATCTGGCCTAAACTGCAATAGCAGAGCGAAGGAATAAGGATTTGGGAATGGATATGGGCTGGATGCAGGCCGAAGAGTATGGATGACGTTGCAAAAAGGCTGATCCGTGCTCGAAAATGAACATGATGCGGCGGTAAAGAATGGAACGGTGGTAAGGCTGGATTAAAACCGCTGCTAGGGCTCCCGGCGCCGTAGACGAAAGCGCACGAATGCTGGGTCGCCTGGATCAGGAAACCGCGGCGTTGGACAGATCGAATGACGGGCGGATGGATGGGAAGCGGTAGCGAGAGGCTGCTAACAGGTGGAAGAAGTGGAAGCGGATGTATACGTGGTGGACGATACGGTGGTAGGCGCAAAAGAAAATGAAAAAAAACGCGGTGGTGGTGGCGGAGGTGATGAGAAAAGGATCGGTGTTGGTGTTGGTGTTGGTGTTGGGTGCCCGAGTGCAAGGCTCACGACGGCAATGGTAGGGCTGCAGACCTCACTGCGCGCGCCGGAACAACCAACGACGCCCACACCAGCGTGGTTACCCGGGGCATGGTGGTGGTTGTTGTTGTTGTTGTTGTTGTTGTTACCTCCGGATGATGGCGATTATTGGCCGTACGGAAAAATCTCGCCATTTACGCCGGCTGAAGAGCAAGTTGACAGCGGTTCATCGCTCCCTGATGCGTCCGGCAGTACTGATAGTGATGGCCTCATCGCGTGTTTGGTCGCCGGTGCTTTGTGGGTGGCGCTATTCTTCTGGTTCTTCAGGAAGTCGCTTCTCAAGAAGGTGGAGTCGAAGAGGTTATACAGGAGGTCGCAGTTTGTCAAGACTGATTAGATGACGAGTTTTTTTGGTTGTGTACTTTTGTACGTACCATATATCTTGGGACTCTTAGATACCATATTCGTAGACAAACATACAGTTAGTGAAATATAATACCTATATCGTTACTCATAACGTTGAAGCTCCAGTTTTAAATTTCCGATCCTATTTGGCTTGGTATGCGCACCGTCGTCGAAGCACATAGGAGCCCAGCAAGCAGGTAAATGGGAAGCTGATGAACAGACGGACTGTCAAGACGTTGGACCGTGCTGGCGAACAGTCAAGATACAAGCTAACGAACACGAGCTGACTACCAATCGAGCGGAAGGACAGACAGCCTGGCTATTCATCGAGAATAGATGGGCTAGATGACAAGTATCGAGCAGGCAAACAGGCAAGCAACAAGCGGGTAATGTGGCTGGATGGGCATATGAACAGACGAGCTGATGAATTAACTGGCGAACTGGGGAGCCAAAGAGCAAATGAGCTGACGAAGCCGTGATGCCAGACGGCTCTCCGACAGTATGCAGAAGAATCAGGAGTTAAAAGCTATGTTGTAAGATCGCGCTGTACTACATTGCACTGACTGTATGCCTACAAATGTGGTATCTATCTAGCAGGAAATATGGTACGTAAAAATACACACTCTACAAGCCAAACATCATCGTCATCTAATCAGTCTTGACAAACTGCGACCGCCTGTACAACCTCTTCGACCCCATCTTCTTGAAAAGCGACTTCCGGAAGAACCAGCAAAACAGCGCCACCCACAAAGCGCCGACGACCAGAGACGCAATGAGGCCACCACTTCTACTTCTGCCTAACGAACTGCAGCCTTCAGGGAGGGCTGACTGATCGATAAGCTCTTCAGCCAGCGTAAACGGCGGGATCTCGCCATACGGCCAAAAATCCCCACCATCCGGAGGCAGCACGCACGTCAACGCATGTCCATCGCTGACAATGTCGAAGTCTCCCTGAACAGTGCTACCGCCATGCTTCGTCACATTCTCAGTCATCACGAACGCCTCTGGTGTCGGCGTGGCGATCTCCGTGGAGCAGTTGGGGCCGGGAAAACCGATGAAGGATGTGTTTCCAAAAAGCGTGTTCCCAGTGACGGTAAAGTTCTCAGCGGTGGTGATGGCGATAGCGTAGCTGAAAGCTCCAGAGAAGTGGTTATGGATAACAGTCCCAGATAGACTGACGTTGGCGTCGTACTTCGGACCGAACCAAGTGCGAGGGCCAATGGCTATTCCGATGCTAGACGACATCGTCAGCAACAATATGGGGTGAAAGGAGACGAATAAACTGACTTGGTAATAGCACGGCGGTCGTTCTCGCCTCTCAATTTCTCGCCCTCCATCTCGTCCGTGGCAAACCCGCCCAGAATCGTATTGTCTCGCACGACCACACCGGTGTAGTCACCATTCCAAGGCTCGTAGTCGACCAAGTTGATTCCGCCCAGTAGTGTGTGCTATGAAACAAACAGTTAGCTCCTAGGTCGAACACGTCCGATAGACTGAAACTCACATTCACAGCAGCTATAGTGTTATTATACACCTGCGTTCCCGGCGAACCAAACAGCACGATCCCGCCATCAGTCGCACCGACAACCATATTGTTACGAATAACGCCGTTCGTGCAAGCGTAGCTGATACCGTCCGCCCATTCTTCAAAGACGTCGGTGCCGCATGGTCCGATTTCGTTGTTTTGAATCTGTTACCAATTGGAGTCAGTCCCCGGGACCGACTGGATAGCAGCAGGAAAGCGCACCGTGACGTTATTACACGACAGCGAGCCCTCGGCGACATGGAGACAGGACCAACTCCGCGAATCAAACGACTTGACATACTCGACGACTTGATCCGAATTAGGTCCACCAATCTCGATATTCGCTCCTCCAAGTGTAGAACTCGCTCCTCTTCGTGTTCCATCAATCTAAACCAAGTCAGTAATAGCAGATGGAAAGCCTTGTTCGCACACACCTGAATATTTCTAATCTTTATCCCACTACACGCCTCACAATTCCCTTCCACCGCCGTCGTATGCCCCTTTCCCTCCGCCACAGGTCCATCGACGACCAACGTCGCACGGGTATCATCTGTCGGATAACCGAGGGTGCTGATCTCCTGATTCGGGGCAGCGAACACCAGAGGGGCTTGTAGGAGATACTGGCTGGATGGGCAAAGGCGGAGAATGTAGTTGGGGCCAGAGAATTTGAGGAGGGTGTTGAGCCGGTCGGTTAGGGTGTTGGCGGGGTCGGCGGGTATGCAGTCGTCCGCCCGGGGGAAGATCATGGTAGTGATGTCGATAGGATGAAGTAGCGTAGGATGTCGGTAGGCAAAATAGTCTAGAGGTGATAGTTGTGGCGGTAGTTCGTGAAGAAAGGAGGAACAGACAGTCCTTATACCGCCCTTTTGATGATCAAAGTAGAACAGAAGAAAGAGAAAGGTAACACACACCTCCGTCATAGTTTCACCCAGCGCTGACCGAGACAAGGCTCAGATCGGGCGCATATTGCCGTATTGAGAAGAGGCGCGGCGCGCCGATCAACATAGGATCGAGGCTCACCGATGAGAGCCCAGTTGTTCATCGGCGTTCTTTATCTCGTCTGTACGCCAGCTTAGTTGGTCAGTGCTCTGTTCATATGCCCATCCAGTCGGATTGCCCACTCGTGTTGGCCTGTTCTTTTCTCGAGGTTGTCTCTCGATTCTGGTGTGTTCGTTCTTGTCTGTTCATCAGCTTCCCATTTACCTGCTTGGTGCTCTACACCATCACCTCGCCTCTTCCGTTTCCTCACCCTCGTGCCCTCACCAGGGAACCCCAGAGAGACAGATACTAGTCTTGATATTAAAAGAGAAGTAATGCAGGCGACCACTGGTGCAGACGCGACGCGTCATGCAGAGGAAGAGCAGTAGCAACTGGCTGTAAAGGAAGAACCTGTTGAAGAATAGATTGCGTGAGTTCGCGATCGAGGATGGTTGCGAGAAGTAGAGCACGTGGCGGCTGTGCAACGCGTTGCACATGTTTGGCTTGGTACGCGCGTCGCGTCCATCATCCCTTTACACTTCCATCATACTACCACGCAGCGATGGCGTCGAGCTCGATGGACATTGACGCACCGGCCCCCAAGTTTGTACTGGACGAATTCATCGCAGCCGCGCTTTCGGGGACGCCAGCAGAGCTCCATCCATTTTTCGAGAGCTTCCGGACATTGTACACACGAAAGTGCGTTTGCCTTTTCCCCTCTCGCATTGGATGCGCTCTAAACGGTCTGCAGATTATGGCACCAGCTCACGCAAAAGCTGTTCGAATTTTTCGCTACGCCCATTTCGGCACCATACCGCGTAGACGTCTTCACCCGCTTCGTGCGCGACTTTGAGGGACGGCTAAATCAGCTGCGTCTCGTGGAGATGGGCGTCAAGGTCGCCAGGGAGATCGACAACCCCCAAGCGCATCTGGTGTTTTTGACGGAGCTGTTGGCGCGTATCGAGGGCGGCAAGGCGGAGGTTACGGAGCGGACTCCACGAGAGGGTGCAGAGGTGGAGGGCGCAAAGGTGCTTCTGCTAGCGACGATTGGGCATGCGAAGCTTGTATACGGCGATTTGGAGGGCACCAAGGCCGATATGGACAAGGCGTGGGAGGTCCTGGATGGCCTGGAGGGCGTGGACAGCCAGGTGAATGCAGCGTATTATGTCCTTGCAGCGGATTATTACAAGGTGTGTTGCCTCTCCGTGTACTGGATGGCTGGTTGATCATGGATTTTTAGGCCAAAGCCGAGTATGCGCCGTACTATCGTAATTCGCTGTTGTATCTGGCCTGTGTAGATCCTGCGACGGATATGACGCCCGAGGAGCGGCTGGCCCGTGCCCATGATTTGGGCATCTCTGCATTCCTTGGCGATACGATATACAACTTTGGTGAATTGGTACGTGGTTTTTACTTTCGTGGTATGCCTATTAACGCTAGTTGTAGCTCATGCACCCTATCTTGGACGCGTTAAATGGCACGCCGCACGAATGGATCAAGCGCTTGTTATTCACGTTTAACGAGGGAAGCATCGGAAAGTTCGAAGCTCTTGCACCGCTGTTCCCGCAGGAGGTATGTTTCCATCATATGTCCCATATCCGTACTCACCTTCGCCTAGCCAATTCTGCAAGAAAACTATGCCTTCCTTCGCCAAAAGATCTGCTTGATGGCTCTCATCGAATCCGTCTCCTCGCGTCCTTCGGCGGGTCGTGCAAACCTCACGTTCCCTACGATCGCGACGGAGACGCACCTGCCGCTCGAGGAGGTCGAGCATCTCGTGATGAAGGCGCTGTCGCTCAAGTTGATTCGGGGCAGCATTGACCAGGTTGATGGAAAAGTTAGCGTGGGATGGGTGCAGCCGCGCGTGCTCAGTACGAGTCAGATTGCGACGCTGGGAGAAAGGATTGGTGAGTGGACGAAGGGCTTGGAAGGTGTGAGGGGAAGAGTGGAGGTTAGTGTGTAGCGTACTGCTTAATGTTGATTAAATGTAACTGTCTATGCGGGCTTCGTTCTTGTGAAGACGTGTTGATCCGAGTCCATCGGATATGGTGTAACGGCTAACATTAGCGCCTCTCATCGGAATGTGCCTTCCCGCTTGCGCGCTAGCTCGGGGTTCGATTCCCCGTATCCGAATACGAGCCTTCCACCTAATCTTTTTCTTGAAAGCTATCCTTTTGGCATTTCCTTGTGCCCGCGTGCCGTGGCTGCAACATTGATTCTTGAATATGGAATTTCTACCGGCTTCCCACCGCATAAGCTGTATTTTCCGAGTCGGGTGAAGAGAAGAGAAGAGAAGTTGTGATATCCGCCTCCGCCAAACAAGTGACTAAGGACAAAGTGCCTCGACGGACCCAATAAGGTAAGTAATCATGCTTCTAACTCGTCCGTTTATTCTCCGCAACCCTCCTTTCTTTCTGATACACCCCGAAAATCCTCGACGCCAATCTTATCCCACTATAATGCCACCCCTTACTTATACCAGACAGAAACTTTTCCCGCGCAATCACCGTGTCAAATCGAACTGTCGAAAGGAGCGCATCCAAGGGCGGCAGGTATCCCAGGTAATATACGGAGCTCCCGAGTGGCCATAAGGAACCATCGCGCGAGAACAGCAGTCCGGCCGCTGTTCGTAAAGGCCCAAAATCACCATGCGTGTGACCTGTCTCCACCGCACCATCAATCGACGTGGCTGTGGTTCGTGATACGCTCACCGTGGCTTCCTCGCGAAGTTTGTAGAACCTGGGGCATTCGACGAAAATGTGATGCTCATCATCGATTGCTCGACACCCATACCGACAGAGACTTCCAGCCGCCAAACCACGAGCTGCCAAACGATCGCCCGTCGGCAGCTGACCGCACCTCGCGTAAAGTTGTACAACTGCAGTGTACGCCGATGTCGCACGAACATATGGATACTGTGGAGGTGGTCGACGGTCGTAGAGCTCATGTCTGAGCCTCAGGTGCCTCGACTCCAGCGCTTGGACCGTTTTCCGGACTAACAGCTCATCAGTAAACTGTTGGATGTTGGACTCGACCCAACCGTGTTGAGAGGCGTAGAAGGTGTATGGATTCATGAGGAATGAGGGAGTCGGCGCCGTGGGAAGTGCAGCAAGCGAACGCTGCGCTGAGGACGCCAGCCCGTCCGCCTCCGCATTTAGACGCGAAGGTAGAGATCGTCCATCAGTGTGCGCCTTCACGTGGTGTACCATCGTCGAAGGGCGTCGTAGTGCACAGGCTTGTATCCACCGGAAATACGAGCGCGCATTACAGTATCGTAATCTATCATCGGCTTTATCGCCAGAGCGCGTGTCGCTGACAAAGTTAACGAGGGATAGCAAGTCGGCGTGGATTTGGTTATCTGTCGGATCGCATAGCAATAAGGACATCACACCAGCCATTAGCTCACCGTGCAGTATAGAGCTGTTCCATCCTGAAACGCGAACGACAACATTTGCCGGACCGGCCACTGCTGCTGTAACATTCTTCGGAGCGGTCACCGTGGCAGACGCGGGAGACATTGAACCGTCTGAGGCCCACAGACGACTCTCATGTGATAGAGCTGATGGTTGTCGAGCAGAGAATTCCCACACCGGCAGGGCACGTATATAATCCTCAGCATACTGCTGGCGAACCGTTCGGGGTATTAGCAGGGCTAAGTCGCCAGAGAACAACCAGCGCAACTGGAGTTGACGAAGGCATTCGGCGATCTGACCCCACTGACGCTGCGCTCCAGGTGTCCATCCCTGAGCAACCAAGGGCGGCACATCAGGAGCACTGAAAACTGCCTCAGCTCTGGGGCCAATAGCCCATTCGCCGACATCACATAGCCGCACAACGCCTCGTGTTGCCAGCGCACGCACTGCATGACCGTTTGGAATCTCCAGGCCTGCTGATCTACAGATACCAAGTGCGTGTGACAACGAGACATCTCCGGTGAGAACTGAACTTGAATCAGTGGAGCGAAGACTCAGCTGAAGTGACTTCAAAAGAGACTGCGCTTGAATCCATGCCGACGGGATCCGGCCATAAGATCCTGTAAAGGAACGCGTCAGTCCATGCTCATCCAAGGGATAAATGCACCCGTTATAATAACACTGCCAATCAGCGAGTGTTAGTAACGCCATTTGTCTGTACGCCGGAATGTGATGGTTCAAATCACGCGACAAACCATTCAACAGAAGACCGGCGTTAATACGATATAATGAGGGAAAACCCAAACCAAGATGCGACGTCGGAAGCGTAAGTAACTCTGAGCTTGGCCGAAAAGGAAAACCTAACGAAACGTGAACCTTCTCGGCAATCAGACTGTCCAACGACGAGGCGTCACTCAGCTTGATGGGTTGAAGAGCCAGTAGCGCACGACATCTTGGGATAATCGATTGCGCAACAATCTTGCGAAGCAAGGTTATCGGGGTGCGAACCGTGAACCGAGGAAACATAAAACCGGAAATGAAGTCGCGCAATGACTCGTACCGTGACTTCATATCGTCGACTTTGGTCCTTAGAAATTCCAGCTCGTTTCTTACCACAGGAACATCATGGTTTGTCACCGTCCATGGATGAACACCTGATGACAACGTTACTGAAGGCATAGACAAGGATTTTGGTACATCACCCTTAATTCCCAACGCAAAAATCTTGCACTTCGGCCAATTAGAGAGCCAACCATACGCGTACTGAAACCGTTCAGCCTCGAGACAGAACCGCTGAAGCGTCCTGACAGCTTCCCGTCCCGCACCAAAGAGGTAGGAGTCATCTGTGGCTTCCGCCATCACAACGCGAAGAGACGTATTATGAGCCTGAAAGTGCGGATCATCAAACTCGCGTTTATGGATGGACGAGATTACCAATGTTCCAGGTTCCGTCTCCGAGAGGTCATGGAGATACCGATGTCCCAGGCTTGTGGTCAGCGTCGACTTCAATGGGGATAGCGCACCTCCTTGCTTTGTCAGGCCTCGAACTATGAGTGTACCTGCGGTACCATATGCTGTTCGCGGAAAAGCTCGGACTTGCCTCTGCGCTGCCCGGTCCAAATCAGCAATTGAATCCGGAAGTCCATAAGCGCTGATTGCATCATAGAAACCTTGTGGCGAGAGATAATCAAACCCTTTCATTTGGTCCCGTTGAAGCGCATAGATGGGTATCCGGCTCCGTTCGGCGTAGCACCGTATCTGGGCCAAGTAACTCACGATATCTCGTGTCTGTACACCTCTTTGAGTAGCAACCTGAGTATCTGGAATGAGGTTTAACTTAGCTGCATAGGGTATTAGCCTGTAGTTGAGCCAAGTCAAAGGAGAGTTTGCGAGGAAGTTTGATAGCATGATTCCGCGCCAGTTAGATAGATCTGTCTGTAAACCGCGCTTGTGAAAGTACGTTAACCACATATCCGTCACGTCACCTGGGAAACGAGCATTCATAGTCTCGTAATTATGTAAGTCGAGTACCAGGCTTAACGCGTCGTCCGAGAGGGCTTTCAGACACCACTTTTCCCACCCATCAGGACCTGGAGCTGGCCGGGGGTTTCCCTTGCGCAACATGGCTCTAAATTCAGACATATTAGCAAGCACAGGCCACCTGAACGGGTCTCTCAGGACGCGGTCTCGGACACAAGTGACAGATGGTGTCGAGAGCCATGGCTTCGGCACGTCTGGCGGTGCGTCATGGGTGTATAAACCCTCAAAATACTCTTTGGTAACAGATTTAAGCTCATCTGGGTCTGTAACAATACGCCCGGAGCCGTCCAGAGCGTTGACAGCTGTAGGAAGACCATATGAGGACGCACCTGGAAGGAGACGTTTCACAGAGCCGCCGGCAAGAATTGAGCTGATCAAGGAAGCGTCTCTCTTCTTAGCGCGGCGCTCTATCTCCTTCAGTCGTTCTCTGTACAATTGTCGACATGATAGGCGCCTTTCGTGAACTAGAAAATGAATAAATGATAGTGAAGAAGCAGATGATCTGTGCTTAGCAGAGAAATATACGTGTGCCTTCTGGGAACCGAAGGATACCACCGCATTTGGGTCCTTCGCTAACCTGATTGCCCCACCAATCTGGCGAACGGTAGCGGTCAGGCTCCGGATCGCCGGTGAAGTGACACGGTAGGACCGCGCGGTGGACCTGGGCTTGTTCCGCCCAAAAGCATCATCTCCACACTTCTGGAAAATCTCTGTAAGTTTCCTATAACGGGAAGTGAACGTCTCATCATTCAGAACAGGAAAGTCACGTAGCCTTTCACGTGTAATGGACTCATCCACCTTTGCTTGAAACTGCGCAAACCGTTCTTTCTCCTTGGATGGCGGATACTTGAGTCGTGGACGCGGAAACTCCCTTCGATGATGGTAGTTCATTGAGGCTCTAAACGTCCCATTAACACCTTCAGGAGGTCGAATATTCATCAGTGCCACGATCCCACGGTGGTCGGTACCAGGAACAAAATCAAAAGAAGAACGCGCAACTGAAATCTCAACATCACCGAGACAAGACACAGACGTCGCCACCCTATCAATAATGCTCCCAATTGCTTCACCTCTCGCCTTACACGTCCAGTCCTGTTCGCGCGTCCTGTCAGGGTCTGACTGCCATAGATCAAAACCGTTCGTGTCACGCAGAAATCGGAGATAGTGGGCCCTAGCATCAGAACCACCGGAAGCACGCTCGGATTGGACAACTGTAGCATTCACATCACCTCCTATTGTCCACTGCCCATTCGGCGCGGACGTGCACAATGGAACCAGGCTCGACCAAAACAGACCATCATTGGTACCCGGGTTCCACGGCGCGTAAATCCCGATGAATCTATGAAGAAAACCCGAACCATGATCAGTCGAAAGAACCAGATCAAGTGCAACAACTCTGCCTAGGAGAACAGGATCAGTAATAGGTACATGCTGGGCAACGGTAATGTCCTTGCGAACACCAACAACGACACCCCATTTATAAGTGCGTGCTGATGTTGTCTTGACCGCTGGCTCCTCGTATATATTATAGTCCTTATTGGGAAGGCTTTTGGATATACGCGAATGAGTCTTCGTTTCTGAGAGAGAGAATATGTGAGGGTGCCGCATGTTGATGGCTTCCGAAATGCTATGCATCTTCGCCGCGTTCACCATGCCGTTCGCATTCAGCGCGTAGATCGACATGGTGTGGGGTTGAAAGTTGACGGCGGCAACCGAACGAAAGAGTACAAAGAAGAGCACCAGAAAGAGAAAGAAACGATACCGAACAAACATCATTAGTAGCCGAAGAATGTGATTAAACCTATTAAATGAAGATACATGTATGCGACCCGAAACGTGTGTTTTGAAAAGACCAGTTATCCTCGCTTCACCCCTCTGTACCTCAGAGACACCGGGCAGTATCACACTAACCACAGCGAGATCTTCCGATACAGAGTCTATCCGCTCCCGCTGGCTTTCTGAAGACGACGCGAAACGGGTCGCAAAGTCAGAACAGGGAGGCGGAAGGAAAGGGGGAGCACTAACCTCAGGCACTGGGGTGAGTTCCGCCGTGATCTCGCGCGCATCGGCCATATCCGTATCCTCCTCCTCAAACGACAACGACTCTGACTGTGAAGTCACCTCTAGACCGTCCTGAAGGGACGACTGAGGTTGCACAGGCATCTCCTGTCCCACCTTAACCCTCTTTTTCGGTTTTGTAGGAATCTTTGCCGTCGTCGGCGTTCTTTTCACGGGAGATGTCGTTGAGCTGGCAGTCGAAGTGAGAGTTCGAGCGGGGGAAGCCGGCATGGACGCGGGGGTCGTCACAAGAAGCTGCATGATCCCAGACGACGCGGACTGTGCGCGGTTCTGTTCCGCTGCGAGACGCGACTCGAGCTTCTGAAGCTCCAGCTCCAACTGCGTGCGCTTCTCCGGATTCGTGGTCCGCGCAAGAGACAGCTGTTTTTGCATGATAAGCATGTCCAGCATATGTGTCTTGTCCTTGATCTGGGCCTCGTCGCGCATCGCCAGAAGGGCCAGGCTATTGTTGTGAACCTGGCCGGCAACCGCGTTGATAGTCCCAGTGATCGCCGCGAGGTCAGTCCGTATGGCCTGTGATTCGGCGGCCTGCGCGGCGAGTCCCTCCTTCATGGTGCGCTCCATCTGCGTCAAGCGCGCGGATAGAGTACCAAGCTCGCTCCCAGCCGTGTGAATGGCCTGGTTGGTTCGCACGCGCGGCGGGTTCAAGACCTGGAGGTTGGCGTTGGCCTCGTAGATCATGACTGGGTGAGTGAGGTTGTAGATGCCAAAGGATGATTGGAAAGCGTCGCGTGCATTCAACACATCAACGGTGAACGCCCAGTCATGCATCAAGAGACAGTAGTAGCGACCTTCAACGACGCGACTGGCGTGAAAACCCTGCACACCGTCGCGAGCAAAGTTGTGCGCGAAAAAGCTGTCGAGGGTCTCCTTGAGAAGTGCAGCGTCAACGGCGTCTAGCCCACCAATGATGAGCTCGAATGCGTAGCAGGGTTGGATTTGTCGGAAGGGAATGAGGGTGATATGACATGGTGGGTTTGTGTCGAGCGAGAGCGCTACGTCACCGAGTGCTTGGGCTTCAGCAGTCGTAGACAGAATGAGTGCGCAGGAGTCGGGGGCCATATAAAAGGCAGACAGTACCGTGTATCCTTTCCCCGTCACCGCCTTCTTAACCATGTCCGCATACCGAATCCCTTCCTCCTTCGGGACGCTCAGCGACGAAACGGCGCGTACCCAGGTGGCGCGGTCCTTTAGCTTGTTCACCGGAGCCCAGTCAACGGTCCAGCCTGGCAGGAGCTGGCGCAGCGGCTCCATGACATGGTTCAGCAAGTCGGGACGGGGAGATCGGGTACGGTCGGGAATGGCGTCGTCGGATCCCAGCTGCACATGACACGACGTGGACGTCCTTTCCTTGGACGATACGACCAGGGGAATTCCCGCGAGAGCAGGGTGCTGGACGGCCAAGTCGACAATGGCTTGCTTCACGATTTCGGACGTACTGCGGTCCTGCGGTTTGGGGCTACGAACGACAAGCTCGCATCCCAACGGCAAGATAACACCGTGCGCAGTTCTGGAAGTGGGTGGTGGTGGAGATGGTGGGCGTGTTTGAGGGACAGTGGGAGGTGAAAACACCGGTAGTGGTGCCGTCGACGTGCCCATATCGCGTGTATCGGCTCCTTGGGCCAAAATTAAGGATAGTACGTTAAAATGTGTGTAGAGGTATTATAAATGAGAGGATGGATGCGAAATTAGAGGGTCCGCGGTCCGCTGTCGTAAATGGTGGTGGTGGTCCAAAGAGATTATTTTACCGACACAGCACGGGATCAACCATTCTAGGTCCTAGCCACCGCCAGTTGCTCTGTTTCGCCATATGCGCCTGAATCACAGCTCCTTCTCGGAGTTTTGCCTCCATGGAAGTGTGTTTGCTTTCGTGCCACGTCGAGAGTCGCTGTGTGGTGTGCGGCTACCAGTGTACTGTATTTTCCGCACGCGAGATAAATTGGAGTGGATCCATGGAACCTTTTTGAGTAGCGCCTTTATAAAGGTGAATCGGTGTCTCGGTGACACATTACTTCTCTTTCCCTCCGACAATGATGTTCCCGTCTGTCTTCAAGTACATGGCCCTCGGCTTCGCCGTCATTCCAAGCGTTCTTGCACAGCAGCCGGGGGCTCCGTTCATCCATACACCGTAAGTACATTCCTTTCCTCCCATAGGCGCAGTGGTGGCTCATTCGATCTTTTCGATGCAGCACCAGCGTCATCGATGGCGAGCCGACTCTTCTTACGTTTGGTGGCGATGCGCGTACGTTTAACGTTTTTCGTCTCTCTCGCTGGAGTCCTGAGTCATTTTTTTGTTCTGGTAGCGCCGTTCTTCCTCGCAAGTATCCCTTTCGTTTTGCTGCTGATGCGCTTTTTTAACCCGTCCTTCTCTAGAGGTTCGCTCCCTCCCCTCCACGCCCCACTTATCCCTCCTAGTACTCACCTTTTGGTAGCATTCACCCCGGCGGACAAACCGACGCTGCATCCCTCGACGATCTCGGTACCTATAATGCTCCCACGTTGACTGTTACGCTCGATTTCGCAGCTGGTGCGCACTCCAAGTCTCGGTCCGCTTACTAACCGTGACGTTCAACATGGTAGGCACGGCTATAATGTTCGTGATTCGGGATGCCACGGGTGCGGTAGCCCAGAGTGCTGTTGTCGTCGTTCAGGGTGCGTGCGTCTAGCTGTGTACTGACGTTGTGGATAGAAGTACACTGAAATTGGTGAGTAGGTACGACCAGTAGCAGTGTGTCTGCTAGTGGAACGTCTACGACTACGACTTCATCAAGTGGGAGCGCGAGTGCCTCCAGCGGTTGATTTCCAAAAGTTAGACTGTCTGACCGCCGTAACATTATTATTCATCCCTTTTGACTCGGACTATGTAGTCTCGCGAAATCTAAGAAACGCAACTTGTGCGACCCATCCAACTCATCCCGGGTCACTTGCGTCATTCAAGGTAGTCGTCAAGAAAGCTAGAGTCGCTACCTACAAGCAGTAAACTACAAGCCCAAATGAATAATAACCAACCACAGAGCAATGTCGACAACTTGTAAGTGGCGGTACTCTCCCGAATGCCGAGTTTCTGAAACATAGTTATTCTCGGAGGTTTGTCTCCACGGAAGTGCGTTTACTTTTCAGGCCACGTTGAGCACTGTCAACCAGTGTGCGGCTCCCAATTTATCGATTCCGCACGCGGGATAAATTGGAGTGCGCAATGGAACCTTTTGCGTAGCCTTTATAAAGGTGAATCGGTGTCTCGGTGATCCATTCTTCTTCCCTTTCTCCTTTTTCCTCTGAACCAAAACGACGGCAATGATGTTCTCATCTGTCTTCACGTACATAGCCCTCGGCTTCACCGTCATTCCAAGCGCTCTTGGGCAGGCGCCAACGGATCCCTTCATCAACACACCGCAAGTTTCCTTGTTGTTTCCTCTCGTAGCTGCTCATTCGATCTCGCCGCAGCCCCAGCGTCATCGCTGGAGAGCCCCTACTTCTTACGTTTGGTGGTACTGCACGTACGCTTTTTCCGTTTCTCTTGGTACAGCCTGCGCCCTGACTCGTCCTATGTAGCGCCATTCATCCTCGCAAGTATCCGTTTCGTTGTTCTTCTGACACTTTTCATGCCAACTTTTGGGGTCCTCCTCTAGACGTGCGTTCGCGCCTTTTCCAGTCATCTATCCCTCCTACTCACTGGTAACTTGTATCATGCAGTATTCTCCCTGGCGGGCAAGTCGACGCTCCGGCCCTCCAGGATCTCGGTACCCATAATGCTTCCACGTTGACTTTTACGCTCGATATCACAGCTGGTGCGTATGCGTATGCGTTCGACAAGTCTCGGAAAGGTGCTTGACAAAGTTCGTACCAGGCACAGCTATAACGTTCACGATTAGGGATGCCCAGGGTAGGCTAGGCTATAGCGCTACCGTCACCGTTGGGGCGAGTGCGTTTCTCAAGTCCATCTACGCCTGTATATCCTCTGACTTTTCTTCTAGGCACTACCAGCGCGTCTGCCGGTGGAACCTCTACGACTAGTACTTCCTCGGCGACCACGACTACGTCCAGTGGGAGCGCGAGCGCCTCTAGCTCAAGCAGCGGTTGATTTTCGAAAGTCAGACTGTCTGACCGCGATAAATAACTTGAGATGTCCTAGGAACATCATTATTATGTGTTACAAACAAGCTAAAATCCGTCATGTTCAACAGAACGTGTGCGTGTACGTCGCCCCCAGCGCCGAATTCCTACCCGCCACAAAATTCATCCGTTCTTGCTTCCCTTTTACTGGCCTAAAGGCCTGATCGTCAGGGCACGATGACAGCGTGCACTTCACGCTTTGCCCATCAGACGACATCAGCGTCGTTGGAATATTGACCGTCCCATCCATTCGGGTGAGATGCCAATAGGTGAGATTTCCAGTGGGGAGGCCCCAGTTGCAAGTCCGGTATTCCGAGAGGTGGGATGTGATACTGGTGTTGCAGGAAAGGGGGAGGAAGGTCTAGTATATGCAGAGGAAGATGAAGACAGTAGTGGCCGTCCGCTAAAAGCGGTTGAGTTACAGGCGGTTTCCCATGCGCCGATAGCCTATACTCGTTAGAAACGGGAAGTAGATAAGCCAAGGGACGGCGGCCTACCAATGCATAATCGCCTATTTCCTGCGCCTTGGAGGCTCCAGGCTCCAGAGCAACACCGAGCCCGAGGAATGGATTCAACGGATCCGTTGATGTGTTGTTTGCTCTTGCAATGGTGCCCCAAACGGCTGGGTAAACCGTTCGTCATCCATCGCCGCGAGAGAATGAACAGAACCAAACGTACCATAGGAACAGTTGTTCTGGAACGTTTATTCAGTTAGCGTAGGCGGTTTCCAATATAGTAACATAGTAACGTGATTGTGAAACCAGAAGATACCGCGACGAGCGCAGCAACGATGGCGAAGGTTTTCATCCGTAGCATCACGGTTCTCTTAGAGTCGGTGGCAAAGGAGGAATTCCCATCTCCCGTTAGGCGCTTATAAAAGCTCGAGAGCACACGGACCAGCCGATGATAAGCATCGCATGTCGCCAATAATCCGCCGCCGTGCAGGAGGACAACAAGCGATAGCCATCTTATAGTGTATTCCAGACTGAGGTTCCAATGCAGTTTCGGCCCCGAAGATCATCAAAGATGGACTGTAGGTGCGGGAGAAGTCGTCTACATACATCGAAAATCAAAGAGCGGGAACATGATTGATGAGAATTCGATGAAGGCGGAGAATGCACGCCAGCGGTTTACGAGTGGTCGGTATCCTGAAGGCGCATGATGGTCGAGAACAAAAATTTTAAATCGCTTTGGCACAGCCACCACGTGGGGCAGATCAGGTTGTCGTGCATTGCTTGGGTACTTCGTACTTGGTGTATACTGCGTCGGGAAGCGATACCCTAGGAGTTTTCTTGACGGTCCGCATCACGATCGCCGAGTTTCCTCGGTGATATCATCATTCGTCTTTGCACGAACACGCCCTGCGACCAATACTAGCCCTCATGAGGACCGAAGTGGTGGTGTAAATCATAGGTGCAAACCTTCTGCCATCGGGTATGCTGTAATGGGTAACCTTATCCGAATGTCATGTCGAAAAGTAAGTCGAAAATACCTTTTTCCCTCTGGTTTCTATTCACAATAAGGATGGTTTATCACAACAGAGCTGCGAGAACATTCTCAAATATCAAGGTTGGAATTTGCAGGACGAAACAATCATAATACATTTTACTTCAATGATAGAAAAAGATTGTTTCGCCGCCGTTTTTTCACCCTCAACAAAACTTGTGCGTATAGGTCGCCCCTAGCGGTGAGTTCCTATCCGCCGCAGAATCCGTGTCATAGCTATAGGCCTGGCAGGATGATGGAGTGCACGTCACGCTTTGCCCATCGGACGACGTCAGCGTCGTGGGGATGTTGATCGTCCCGTCCACGTAGCTGAGATCCCAAGAGGTGCGCTGTCCACCCCACTGGCCAAAGTCGGCGTACCCGTACTCGGAGAGAAGCGCGCGGGACGTGATGCCGGCGTCGTTGCAGACGAGACCTAGGGCAACTGTGTGAGTACACAACGCAGGGATGGGAGTTTAGAGCATACCGCCATTACATGCGCCCGTAGCGCAGTTCGCACCACTGGCGTCACAGCCGGTGCGACCCCACGCACGAATGCCCTAGAGATTGAGACAGTGAGACTCGTAAGTGCGAAGGAGACAAGCGAAGGGAGGAGGTCGTACAAGTGCGTTGTCGTCTATTTCATAAGACTTGGATGCACCAGGCGCCAGAGCAGCACCATATGAAAGCGACGTATCCACGTGTCCACTGGGCGCCTTCCCGATAGCGGCCCACACAGCTGTAAAAAAATATGTCTGTCAGTCAACGCGGGAAGAAAAGAAACGTACTGTATGAGCAGCTGTTCTGGAACGTGATCGTGAAAGCTGAAGCTGAAGAGACGAGTGCAGCAACGATGGCGATGGTTTTCATCTTTTAGAATGTGCAGTGAATTTTTGGTGGAGAACGAGAAGGAGAAATTCGCTGGACCTGGACGTTAAATACCCTCGAAAACAATCACTGGGTATGTCATGAAACGTCCAGAGCACACGGACCGCTGGGATGATGAGCCTCACTTTCAAATGTCGCCAGACCCCGTTTTTAGGCGTTGGTTATCGCCGTTTTGTCTGTGTGATCCTCAGACGGAGCAACATGAGACGACAGAAACGGTTTCAGAGCGTTGCACAGAGCCCGAAGATGCACTCCAGGTGAGTCGTGTGGACATACTCCAGGTGAAGAATGATTATACAGTATTGGGGCGGGACTTCGAGTTACGGTGAGAGTCCAAGAGCGGTGATGCGAGTTCAATAGGGGCCGGAGAAATTACTGCCGGCGTGTAAGTATGAATAGTCGATATTCTGGAGATGGTCGAGAAGAAACCTGAAACTTTTTCGAAATGGAGGTTGCTTGGTACAGCCACCACGTGGAGCCGATCACGCAGGTTTGATTTTATCTTTGGCGACAGACCATCATGCAGATTTCGTCCTTCATCCCTTCGCTGTTACCTGGAAGGGCACGTATTCTCTCTGTATAAATCAATTTCGGGAGCCGTAGTACTCGTTGACGGAATATTTGTCACTCGGCGCCACTTCCCTGCATGTCGTTTGACGTGTCTATTTCTGGTCGCTGGCAGCCTTCGTCTGGTCGTTCGCATACTCCATCTGAAAAAAAATACTAGGCTCTTTGTATTATAATTCGTCTTCTGGTCTCCGCTGCCGTCGGGTGTTTCAACTGTTTATTGTTCAGGATGAACGTAGCGGTGACGCCGACCTCCTTCACGCCTTGTCTATTACGCGGAGATGCTTTTCTGGATCTCCTACTAGGAAGCTGGACATACAAAAAGGTATGACATCTGTTGGACCTTGGTGACTGACAGTCTTCATTTCAAAGAGACAAATGTTGAGGGTATTCCTTCTTGGCTTTCGAAGTTCGATGACGCGTCGTATTGTTCTAGTCTTCTATGCCGCCACGTCTTTTGTCTTACCACTATCCTTTGGCTATTGTCTCAATCACACGTCGCTCTTGCTATAACTCGTACGCTGACGCGCTCCATGCGCGTTATGGCCTCTCGGATATCGCGCTGTAACGACCTTGAGGACTGCCGAGATGCACTGGAGTTCGCGCTGCGCGCTTCCTCTGCCTCCTGACTCGGAATCGACGTCCTCCGTCTGCTTTCCTTCGCCCTATCGTCATCTATGTTCTCGTCCGCCAGCCACCATCGCTATAAGCCGGGAGAAAGGCATGGCGCTGCCCCAGGCTGGACCGCTGGTCGAAGGGCACTACCATTCTGTTTAGTTCGTATCATCGCCTACATCGCGACCGGACAACTGCAGATATCGCGCCTCAGATGTATAACGGGCTTTTTTAACCCTGTGCTATACAGCCCCTCTTTTCGTTCTTGCGAGTCCGTCCGTCCATTCAGCAAATTCGCTTGTATTTCTGCCTAAACACTGCGCGGAGCATCTCCTTTTCCAATTCCTTCTGTGGCTTTGCTTAACAATTCTAGTTTTTCTTGTACGAGCCGTTGTCAGCTTTCTCTCATTTGTACGTCTTGACTAATTCTGTTGATTGTTATTGGTCGCTCGATAGGGGCAACTCGACTTTCAACCAATCATGTGCGCCACATTACGGTATGATCCACGGCCGTTTTCGGCGTGAGCTGACGCATGATCGGCTTTCGTCGGATTTAACGAAGTATATTAAGACGCCAGCTTTCCCATCCATGACACCAAGTTCCACTTACACTACAACTACGATGGCCTCTCTTTCAACCCGATTGACGCGACTTCTGAGTATGTCTACCCGCCGTTTATATGTGATCTTTCTTTGCTATTCACATACGTCCAGATATCAAGACGCCTATCATCTTACCACCGATGGCGAATGTGTCTCATCCTGGACTCATCTCCAAGATCACTTCCTGTGGCGCGTTCGGGTTTGTCGGCGCTGGTATGTCCTTCCACTCGTACGCGTAACATAGCTGTTAAATATACGATCCAGGTCCTCTACCCCCTGACCAACTCACCGATACTCTGCGCGCCATTCGCTCCAACTTGAAACTGAACGAAGGAGCGCCGCTACCTGTCGGAGTCGGCTTTATAACTTGGATTCTAGAGAAGAACACCCCGACTGGTCCAGATCCTCGTGTAACTGCTGTCCTCAACGAGCGCGTCCAAGCGATTTGGCTCGCGTTTGGAAGTGACAATGGTAGATACGTCAAACAGATACGCGACCAGGCGCCGAAGACTCTCATTTTTATTCTCGTTAATTCGGTCGAAGAGGCTTTGCAGGCAACGAATGAGTTCCATGCTGATGTACTCGTCGTTCAAGGTTCGTGTCTTATAGTAGACTGTTCTGTCTTAGCTGTAACCATTTACCCAGGAAACGAAGCTGGTGGACACGGCTCCGCCACAGCCCCGCCTCTTAGCCAGCTCCTCGCCGCTGTGGTCAAGGCTCTGCCAGAAGACGGACCCGTCCTCGTAGCGGCAGGCGGCATCGCCACAGGCACCCAAATCGCCTCTATGCTCACGCTTGGCGCAGATGGCGCTGCTGTGGGTACACGATTTCTCATGACGCACGAATCAGGTTATCCCCAGCCCAAGAAGGATGCGCTAGTTAAGGCAGACCTTGTCTCGACTGCTAGAAGCACGGCATTTGACGAGGTCAACAAGACGGTAGGGTGGCCAGAGTGGATTGATGGAAGAGGTATCGCGAATGAGATTATTGGTGACGTGCAGAAAGGCTTGGATCTTTCGACGAGGTTGGCTAATGCCGAGAGAAGTAAAGGCGATATGTCGAGGACGACAATATGGGCTGGGGCGGGGGTGGGATTGAACTCTGAAATTCACTCAACGGAGGTACGTTTGTCCGCCTAGGCCTCTGTCAGTCTCACGCAATACGTTTAGGATGTTGTTCGTGAGCTTAACGAGAACGCTGTGGCCGCAATTCGAAAGGCTAGTCTGTTTATCGCCCCCTGAATACAAGTGTCCAGAAAATATCGAAGAATGAGAAAGAAATGACAATGTGTGTAGTTCTACATCCATCTGGATTCGTCAAACTTCTCCATAGGGGACTCCGAGATACCCGAAGCAAGCATTTTTGGGTGAGGCCAAGGCGCCTGACAAACAGAAGCAAAGCTTTTCGCACCTTGCCTTCGCCCACCATCTAGCAAAACCTATACTCCGCAGGGCTTGCCGTCTTTTCCTAGGCGAGCTACGACTTCATGCTGAGCTAAACTGTCTAGAAAGAAAATTTTGTCGTCGCCCAGCAGGTTTTCGGCTCGTCGCGTCGCCCAGCTTTTCTCCTCGCTCTGTATTGTTGTAGGAGGCAAATGAGGTGACTGGCCAGTCTCGAACCCCCCAAGCGCGGGCTTCAAGTTTAAAATCAGTCCGCCCTCTGTTGCTAAACTTCCTTCTTTCTTGCTAACTCGCTATGTTTCTCAGGGTCCATCCCCGCTGTGGGAGGTCTGCTCGCCGACTGCTGCCCACATTGGTGCGGAGCCGGCTGTATCAATGCCCCGATCCGTTGGTCGAGGTTGTGTCCCTCTGTCCAGAGAGTGTCCGAACCTTGGGTGAATATGCCACGTCTGACGCCAATTTTCCAAGGCGGGCCTGGTGGTACGTATCCTAGTTGGAGCCGTTTGGAGGTCTTGGTGCTCGTCGTCGTGGCGGGAGATTTTCGGGCCATAGGGTCTGCCCTTCCAGCTTTGTCGTCGCGCCGGCCAGAGCGATACGTCATTCGTTCGATGTATGGATATTGGGTGCGTGCTTTATCTCAGCCCTCGTGAGAGATCTTCATCTTATCCTCTGTACAGTTTACACACCATCACGTTCGATCTAAGTCTTTTCCTGCTCCTGCCTGACCTTGAAGTTCTACCGCCGTGGATGGCCCGTGAGCGTCACAGTGAGCTCGACTTCTTGGGAGGGTAGGGAGCGCAGGAGACGTACAGGTGATGGCTTATGCCATCATCGCGTGCGCACCTCCTACGACCAGCCGGTCCTGTTGAACTCACGTTCTTCTGGTCCAACTTCCTTGAATTTGCGGGACGTCTTAGGACACATCCATTTTCAACCTGTGGGACGATGTATGGAGTTCTCTCGTCTACAAAGGATGCACGATCAAACTCGTGCCGAGAGGCTTAGCGGAAGTGTCTGTTCCAGTGCGTGTTCCCCGCTGTAGCGTGACGCGCTAAAGCACTGACTTTTTTTTGGTCCAGCTCATATGCAACATGAATATATGCAGAGCGTGATGGAGTGGCAGACGGAGGTGACGATGCGATCCCCGGAAGCGTGTATTGGGCCTCCAACTCAGGCCGTCATGCGTCGGCATTACGTCTGCGGTGGTTAGGCGCGATGTGATGAAGAAGATTAGGTTGACTCCTGGACTCCTTTTATTTACAACTCGAACATACGTTACTCCACGTACACTGTCCTACGATACTGTAGTCACGTATAGCGAAGGACACGCTATTTTAGACTAGGCTTCCGGTAGTACTGTACCCATGATATTGGACTCGAGTCGGTTTAAAACGTAGACCTTAAATACCTACCATGGCACAAATTCTGTTTGATTATGATACACTGGCATCGGGAGCTGAATAGATCTCACGAAGGGCACAGCGAAATACTTGTTGTTCGGTCCGCATCTTTCACGCTCCTCGTGCTTGGTTCTAGCTCGAGGCTTCTCTCGGATACTCACAGTCGAGTTTCTCAGCTATGGGAATCGGTATATGGACACAGGTACGTAAGAATTTGCGTCGTCTCATGATACCTTTGAAGTGATCTACCTCAGGACGTCGCTCCCATCTCACAACTCCCTGATTGTGGCGCGAATGAAGGATGGGGTGGGGTGCTGAGAACGACTGTGCTCGACGGGATAGTATCTTTTTCGGATATTTGGTGGTATTCTGCGCCCTCGGCAGCACCCACCCCAAAGCGATGCGGGAGGGTATCGATAATAAACTCTGTTTGAAGTTGAGGTCACGATGCTTCTGATGCAACAGTTCTGGGGCCAGGGGGATCCCGCGAGTGTCAAGGAAGGGTATAGAATATTGGCAATATCTCTAAATTTCGCCACGGTAGCACCCACGGGAGGCGTGTGGCGTCGCACAATCATTCATCGCTTATACTGTGGAGTTTCGTTCAATTCGTCGGTCACAGGTCACGAGGGACCTGAAATCGACGAAATGTCACACTGGTCACAGGTCCCAGCGAAATCTGACGAATCTAGCTGTGAAATTTCATCAAAAATGGCTCCGAACTTGGCCAAATCGAGGTAATATGACGAAAATTTTTCCCGTGTCACGCCACCTGCGGCGCCGCGACGAAATCAAATTTTCGTCAGGCCGGTCACAGGTCACACGGCCTGACGAATTGAACGAAAGTCGACAGTACTCAATAAGAATGAGGGTTGCAATGTTTGCTTCTTGTTCGGTTAAGCACGCAGATTCGGGCTATTCCTACCACAGCATTCTTTTGAGCAAATTTGTCTCAATTAGCTGTAACAGAAGTGGGTAACATTCATTCTCTTCATTGGCAGCCGACGAGTTTCGCACCAGAAGGCACTAAGATATCACGAGATACCATGTACATCGCCATGAATATATACATTATTGCGTAAGTACCACGACTCGAAAAATGAAGGGTGCTGTATGCGGGAACTTGGCGGGAACAAAGATGTGTCCCTCAACCTTATTTTCAATGCCCATCTTAAAGTGAATGCGGCGATCCCTCCAGGAGGTCGAACATGAAAGCAAATCTTCCGTGACTTATAAGAAGGAGGGATGGACACAGAGAACGCTTCGCTTCCCAGCACAGACCCGCCATGCCCCTCATCACTCTCCAACTCTTCAACTTCTCCGGATCGATTCAATCTCCGATCCTGGGAACGGCGCTCAGTTTCGTCGTGGGTTTCGGATTGGCATCAGCGTTGTGGTTGAGACTCTATGCCACGCAGACGCGTGCGTACCAAGTGGGACTCGCACTCTACGAGACCGAGCGAGAGATCACGGCCGGACAGGCTCAGACTACCGCCCACCAACGAGCGGCTCTCACAACGATACAAGAGTAAGGGTTCTCAGCTCCGCCCGAAACGTCCTCCTGATACTAATCATTCAGCCTCCGCCGTCGTCATCAGGCTTTTACGACAACGACAAGCCTCGTCCTCGCTTCTTTCAATATTGATGAAATGGGAGCACATGAGCTCCGTCATTTGGAGGTGGAGAGCCTGCGCATTGGAAAGAAGGTGCGACCTCTACGGACAGCGATGATTTGAATTCATGGATGATGTTCACCAGGCGTGTCTTCGGAGCGGAGGCGTGATTGTTCAAAATGGCATCGACAGTGGCATGTGGGCTGTAGACGACTCAGAGGTGGATATTGGTGAGCTTCACCGCCGTCTACTGAAAGGCTGCTGGCTGAATTACCGTGTCCTGCCTACTAGCTGAAGGAATAGAGAACGTGTAATACAAAAAGTTACCGCTCGACTGAAACGATTGGAATTTCGGGTGGCTTGAAAGACGGAGATGTTTGTTCTTGATTCGCGGTAGCACGCATGATTGAAAGCTACTTTGACTTGTATTATTACAGTACCTCATTGGCCTAGATCATCGAGATGGGGAAGGCTATGGAGCAGTTAAGAGAGGAGCAATGCATGAAGCTTACTGCGCGAGATCGTCAAGGCGACTTACCACGGAACGAAATCTCAAATCCCATACAATATCGGTTTCGGTGATGTACTAGACCTTCCATGTTACCTAGAACGGTGTCCTAAGACGAAGGTGCAGTGCTTCAAGGACGACAGAAAACATGTTCAGGCGTCGCCGCCGCAAGTCAACCTTAAGCATGCTTTCAATTGAGTATGATTGACAGCATCTACTCTGTATCACTTATCACGAAGTCTTCGGATACACGTCAATCAGACTACCGACAAAGTAAGGTCTCCAACTCGTCTGGTATCCAGCCGAGTATATCAACGATTCAGAGCAGGGGATACGAACAAGTCGTGTATGACTCGTGCAGCCTTGGATGATTTCAAAAGCAGGCTCACGGACAAGGTGGAGGTCCAGGCGGAGTGACGAATAAGGCAACTGTAAACCTGTCACCTTTTTTGTTTGGCGTTGTGTATTCTGCCCTACTCCTACTTCCGCGACTATGGAAACTACCAGAATAAACGTTCTTAGACGAAAGAAGCACGAAATAACAGAGTAATCAGAGGTATGTTTAATTTATGATAAGCCGTTGCCTCAGAGATTATTTAATCCCCACCGTCGCATCGCAACTTGCCCGACGATCTTGGTACCACAGTGTTAGGCTTCCTTGGTAATACGTGGACCGGTAACGAGTCGTTCGGCCTCAGCGGTGCGGAGAAACAATTCTGGAGAACAAAGCGAATGCCATACCTGGCTGCTCCCGGTACGATGAAAAGTCCTTTTGAACGACTGGTAAGCACAACGACGGAACTGTTAATGATTATCATTTCTCATAAAGGGACATCAAGGACATCTTCGTGCAAGGTGGCAACTTCACATCGCTTTCTGGTGCGTAGATAGGTAGGTGCTCTCACAGTGTCGGTAGAGTCGATGTGACGGATCCTGGCCTGACCTTCGCCGTCGCCAATCAAGTCCTGTTCAATGGTGGACCCATCCGCCATCTGCAAACTTTCTTCTACGTCTTCGGCAGTACGATCCTTCCAGTATGCTCGAAGGTGGGTGCGTATCGGGCCGCTAACTTCGTCGCCGGGAGTCTCGACTTCAAAAGCTTGTAAGGCATTTTAGTTGCTGCCTGGTTTCTTGCTGTCATGGAACATACCCGACGAGCTATCATCTCCATCACTGTATTCTGAATCTACACCGGACGCGTCTTGTACTTCACTACGCCAGTCCTCGATTCGCTCCTGATTGAGGCCAGATCCTGGCGGGGAACCGGATTCTGCGTAAATAGAAGATGCATCCGACGATGAAGAGCATGATGATATATCCTGGATAAGGGTAAGTACTTTCAAAAATCAAAGCGACCTGAGGCGCTTA